>JASCZW010000210.1:0-259589 GCA_034211315.2 Aedes japonicus | reverse complement strand
TCTTGCATTAATTTTAATGCCAATACTATGAGTGACTAGTGAAAATAATAAAATTATTATATCGTTATATGGTGTTATGATATCGCAAACTGTCAATACAATGCCTATAATTTTATTAACAGTGTATACCGAATAAAATGGTGATGTAAAAAATATTAGCCGGAACATCTTCCAAACATCAAATTTTAATGTAGAGTTGTCGTATTCCATATGTATTCAGAGTTCGAAGTTACGCCCTAGTACATATTAATACAACATATTTAAACTTCACATTAAAAACAAACATATTGATGATGTTAAATTTAACATCAGAACACGTCCTATAAAACTAGAATCTAAAATTACATGAAAATCAAACGTTATGTATGTGTGAAATATTGTGTACCCCAGACATCTAAACACATCTGATGACATTAGAATTGGTCGTTACCTTAGAAATAAACTTCATTCTGCTGTAAACGAGTGCAAGTCTATAGCATAAGAAAACTTCTTACAACATAAGAATGAAACGTTACAATAGAACGATATAACCAAAGGTCTATGTGAAGTAAAATGTTGCATGCATAATAAGCCAGAATACATCATGTGTCATAACAATCACACGTTGCGTTGAAATCCATGTTCTTATAGATGTAAAATGTTGTACACATAAAATATCGGTACATATCCGAAGAGATTAGAATTAAATGTGATATTAGAATCGTATATGTTTTGGCGATATTGGTGCATGCTTACTTTATGTACTTTATTTAACACCCGAATAAAAATTTACCTTAGATACAGATTATTTGGTTTTAATGTTATTATCTACAACTGAAAACATCCGGAAACGATACACCGTCACGTTCTTCTACAACTAAATTCATCATACATCATCTCTTGTATTGGAAAAAAATCGACACTTGAAAACACTTGAGAGGGAAACAAAAACAAACAATTGATTCGTGTAAGTGGTGCCAGATATGATTAATCTTTCATGTGGTGGCGAGTGTGTTTGAAGTGTGGCGGATTGTGTATTTTAGGGTGGTAACACAAGGTGGTCGAGTGACTTACCCCTGCTTTGGAGGCCTATTTCTCATAAACCGAATGAATCTCACACACACGAACACTATCATAAAGAAGTGGTAACTTTTCTTCTACGGGTTGACATTTTGAATTGTATACGGGTCCTTCGATTGGTGAGAAATAGACATCTGTCAAAACACACATCTTTCAAAATTAGTTACCACAACTTGATTATGACTCAAATCAGTTACATGGCAGTTAGATTAGCTGAATTGCAACAAGTGTGCTGCTAGGGAAGCTTACGTGGCCATTTACCATGTTGGATATGCTAAAACGACCAACTGACGTCGCAGTCTCAAAATTTAAGTGATGCTCTTGCTATTGGCAATTTCAAGTGTTCCGTGGATAACTTGCCTTTCAACCATACTACTTTAATACCTACACACTTTGAAAATTTTACAGTATACGGTAATCTTTTACCGAACTTTCAACAGCTGAACGTTCGGTAATCCAATTTACCGGATTTCGGTGAAATTTTACAGTTTTCCGGTAAAAAATTACCGGAACTTGTCAAATTTTACCGAAGTCCGTTAAATTGGATTACCGAACTGTTCGGCTGTTGAAAGTTCGGTAAAAAATTACCAAATACTGTAAAATTTTCTAAGTGTGTATAATACTTTTCATAGGGAAAATACAAACTCTTCAGAATGTTTTTTTAATGAGAACTCTACATGGTTTGCAATGCAAATATGAGTACTAGCGCATCTGTTGGCTGCGCGACTAGTACCATAGACTAACTCTAAGACCAGTAGGTCCCATAAAAAAACGATTTTTTTCTTGGCTCAGTCAGTACTAGAACATCGGTCCCAAGCTCGGTCCCAAGCTTAATAATGCGCCCCTAATAATGAACTCACATGAACACACTCTCAAATATTCTGTCAAAATTACACAGCAAATCAAAACAAAGGCGCAAATATGTATAACAAGGTGTTGGCTTCAAGGTGTAATTCAGACCAAGGGGTTCTACAACAGTGAACCAATTTCAAATCGCTAGTTGCATATTGATTGTTGCTAGTACCATAGACTAACTCTAAGACCAGTAGGTCCCATACAAAAACGATTTTTTTTTGGCTCAGTCAGTACTAGAACATCGGTCCCAAGCTCGGTCCCAAGCCTCATAATGCGCCCCTTATAATGAACTCACATGAACACACTCTCAAATATTCTTTCAAAACAACACAGCAAATCAAAACAAAGGCGCAAATATGTACAGCAAGGTGCTGACTTCAAGGTGTATTTCGGACCAAGGGGTTCTACAACAGTGAACCAATTTCAAATCGCTAGTTGCATATTGATTGTTGCTAGTACTATAGCATACAACCAGACTATATTTTTCATATTAATAAATTTGCATAAAATGAGCCGACTACACTTTCGTTTGTGCTAGATCTTTTCAATTCACACGTGCTTCATATGATACCCCGAACACGTTGTTACACGAAATAACCGTGAGAAATTTATTTGGGATCTGATGTAAAAACACAACGCGTGTTCGTTGAATGTGAATGCACAGAGACAAATTTGATAGTCAATTTTACCATTATTGGGGGTTAGGATGACTATTGTAGTATAGTTATTTTGAACCGACAATGAACATGATCGAAACGACCATTTAAAATAGTTGATCCAACATTTGCCATAATGTCGGAATAGTCCTTGCTACCATGATCATAGTCAAAAATGCCATGAACGTGGTGAATTCGACCATTCTCATGGTTATTGTAACCGTTATTTGCGATTGTCATAACCATAATTTAATTGTCAGTATAACGATAGAATTTTTCTCAGAGTGTGGATTAGGTACACGGAAAAAATACTAACCCAGCACCGAGTGCTTTCTTTGGATTCTGAGCAAAAATTACTAAAGAAAGTACTCAGTATTGAGCACATGATTTTTTCGTGTATATTTGCCTACATTGAAAAAAAACCTTGCCGTAAAAACTACAATTTTACCCGGCATAGTAAATTTTCAAAACTTCCATGAAATTTCAGTCAAGTTTACTACGTTTATGGTACATCCTTCAACATTTCAGGCATGATAAATTAGAGCATGGTAAAATCAAACGTATTTATAGTCAGGTGGAAATTGTTGGTGTTTGCGCTTAATTTAACCCTCGAAATGGTAGTTTTTACTGCGGTTTTTTTTGCGTACATGAAAAAATAATATTAAGACTCACTAAAAATTTATCGAACTTGTCACCGACACCGCGTCTCCATTTGGACCTGAAAATAAAAACCAAGAGAACTAAGATAAAGTTTAAGGTTCATAATTTTGAAAATGGACGAATCCAGGTTGAAAAAAGAAGAAGATGAGTGGTGATAAATCTGACAGCTCCCATTGTCTATTTGTGTCCCATTGACCCGACTTTCTTGACTCCCTGAGCATAGCGTATGATTGTACTTGCCACACAATCATATTAATACAAAAATGGTACCTGGCATCAAAAGCTCTCAATTAATAACTGTGGAAGTACATCTGGAACACTAAGTTGAGAGCAAGCAATAAGCTAATTGTGAAAGCAATAAGCTTAAAATGCTAAAGAAAAAAAAAAAAAAAAAGGGATCGACTTCTGCTTGATACGATAACCTATAAGTATAACATCTTACCGATAAGTATGATGTTTCGCTAGATGAAGCATCATGTGTTTACCCTGTGCTTGGAATAGGGTCCCGGTGGGCGGACGCCGTTATTTTGCAATTCTCGCTAAATATTTTTTAATGCATAATCGGCATCATTCTCATGTTACTTTTTCCCAATTCCTCTCCAAAAAATATTGAAAACATATAGAACCCAAGAATCTACGCTCAAAAATAAGGAAACGTGACACACCAGGAGATGAGGAGGAGCTGAAAAAGCTCAAAAACGACGAGGAGAAAGATGAAGGCAGTGAATGGCGCACTGTCGGCAACCAGAAAGACAAAAAGAAAAAAAAAACCACCAGCAAGTGAAAACTTCAGGAGAGACGAAGAAGCAGATGCCTAGACCTCGTCAAGAGCGAAGGGCGACGCTCTAATTGTGGAGGTTAAAAGTGGAACGACGTAGGCTGAACTCCTCAGAAAAGTGAGAATTGGTCCGGAGTTGAAGAAACTAGGGAAAAGGGTGGTGAAAATCTCGCGCATCCAGAAAGGTTAGATGCTCTTGAAGGCTGAAGAAGGTCCTGCCATCAAGAGCATAACCTTCAATACGCTCGTCGAAAGGTCTCTTGGTGAGCAGGAAAAAGTAAGAGCTTTCTCGCAGGAGATAGTAATAGCACTCTCGCAGGAGACTGTGAACGAGTGCATGGACCTTGACGAGATCACAACAGAAGACGAGCTGAAGGGGCACTGTGATCTTGGACATGCACCAATGACAATCCGGTTGAGGAAGGCGTACGGTAGCACACAGACAGCGGCGATACGTCTGCCGACAGCTACAGCCAACAAGGTGTTGGAGTCTGGTCGAGGAAATGTTGGGTGGTTGGTGTGCTCACTGAGAGCCGTCCCTCGAGTTGCAAAGGAATTGTCGAGATGCTTAAAGTGCCTGGGCTTTGGTCGAGAATGGAAACGACCATATGACGGAGGGCTACAGGTGCCCTGTATATAAAAAGGCGACAGCAGGTCGGCAGTAATAGAGGTAACCCAAATAAACTTCAGTCAACCTCAGATAGAGCAGCGATGGCTGCGAAACATGTGATGGACAGAACCCCAACCCAGTAAGTAGTGTCCAGTTATTAGAATTAACTAGTCATTTCGGCCTTTCACTGGGGACTAACTTTTTTTTCCCCAAATGTGTCTTCCGTCCACAGGCCTATATTTCTAGGACGCCTACGGTGCTCCCTATCTGCAGGGCTCTGATTTGGCAATCGTATTCCGCCGTTTCTTCACGACACAGTGATGGAAACCCAGGCCATTGCCCGCTCAAAGTCCGAAATGCCACTTTAAACCACCAGCCGATGACACAAAAAGGTCACGACAACACCCGTGAAACGCACTTTCAAAACTTTCCTAATTAGCTGCCGACCCCGGTGATGACAGCTGCTTATATCAGCTAACTCCGTAAGGTAGTATGGGAGCCTTGTCATCGACAGTAAGGGTCAACTGTGGGAGCGCATTGAAATCCCAAGTAATAATCGGAATGCTTCCAAGATTTCTTGAAATTTTATCATTGTTTTAACATTGCATCTCTTGTAGCTTGTGGGTTTGTTAAAATTGTATGTGATTGTCATAAAATCAGGCTCTCAAGTATAATATAAAACTATTTTATGACTACCAATACAAAACTCAGGCTTCATAGTATTAACGTAAGCCCTAAGGTGGTTCTGTATTCGTCCTAAAAACTATAGAATAAAACCAGAATTTATCGATTGCAACTTTGTTTTATGACGCACTTTTTGATAACCGTTATAAAATTTGAAAATGTGTTTGGGCGGTAATTCTCATAAAACCAACAAGCATGCTATATAAGCACCATAAAACGTTACGCTTTCAGTAAGGGGTTGAAGATCCTAGGTAAAACTACTAGTTTTATTTTGTGCTTTTGTTTTCTAACGGGTGTCCACTAAAAAATGAGAATGATTTCAATACTTTTCCATCAGAACAAAAACGGCCGCATAGAAATGTCACTTTAGATGAATGAATCGTTGCACTCTCCAGAAAATTTTCATACACTCTTATTTCACTCTAACATGTTCAGTCGTGTTCAGCATGCCGTCGAAACAGGAAGAACTGCGCGCGCGCGTTGTACAATTCTTTCAAGCGAACGAAGATCGTGGAAAAAATACACGGTGGACCATTTTTGTCGTGAAAAAGTTCCGGTATCCACCGTATACCGTATCCTGGCATGCATGAGAGTAACCCGGAAGAAAGGTTGCGGCCGTCCAGCGAAAATAATGAATGAGAAAACGCTCCGCTCGCTGCGCAGCATGTTCAACAACAAGGATTCGGTAAGTCAACGGGAATCAGCCCGAAAGTTCCATTGTTCGAAGTCACTCATCTGCAAGACGCTAAAGAAAGAAGGAATAGTGTGTAGAAAGAAAACCAGATCCCCAGAGTTCACAGATGAGCAGATTCAAACCGTGAAATCCCAATGCCGCTGGATGACTCGGAATTACGGCGGAAAATCTTTCGTTCTGGACGACGAAAGCTACTTTCCTCTTTCGAAGTCTCAGATACCGGGAAACGACCGATTCTACACTAAGGACAAATCTACTACTCCTCCAAAAGTAATGTATAAGTTCAAGCACAAATTTGAATCGAAGGTTATGTTATACATCGTAATATCCGATAAGGGTATTTCGAAGCCGTGGTTCAAACCAAGCGGTTTGGCCATCAACCAGGAGGTGCACCAAAGAGAGTGTTTGCAGAAAATACTCATCCCATTTCTTAAACAACATCACTCGGATGGCAAATACGTGTTTTGGCCGGACAAGGCATCATCGCACTACGCAAAAAAACGCTAACGTTTTTGGAGAGCCAAAATATACCATATGTCCCAAAAGACCGGAATCCGACAAATTTGCCACAGTGCCGTCCTATCGAGGATTTCTTCGGTCTTTTGAGCTCCATGGTATACAAGGATAATTGGAAGGCCAAGAACACCAAGCAACTTACCAACAGGATCAAAAGCTGCATCCGAAAAATCGATGTGGCTGCCGTCCAACGGTCATGTTCCAGCATAACGACTAAGCTGCGCCGCACGGCGGACCACGGACCATATGACAATATTCACTAAACTTAGTTTGAAGATTTAAGTTGACCCTTTTAATAAAATAAATCAGTTTGAACAAAACTTCACTGGTATTTTTTTCCTGACCCATTCTTTTCGTTCTCATTATTTAGTGGACACCCGTTAATATCGGGCAATGTGTCGCATTTTTATAGCGCCAATCGTTAACTTCATGCTCCTTGTTCCGTATGTGTCGCTGAACTAGCGGCAATACACTTTACGCTAGAAATTGTTGCCTCACTAACACCGGATCAGTATTTCATTTTCACGGATAGTCTCAGTTCCATAGAGGCTATTCGCTCCTTGAGGCCGGTAAAGCACTCCTCGTATTTTCTTATGAAAATACAGGAGCTTCTAAGTGCTTTACCTTCGCGTTATTTTATCATCACCTTTGTATGGGTCCCATCTCATTGTTCAATTCCGGGCAATGAGAAAGCGAACTCGCTTGCAAAGGTGGGCGCTATGGAAGGCGATATTTATAATCGACAAATCGCCTTCAATGATTTTTTTTCCTATTTTTCGTCAACAGTCATTCGTCTACAGCTGGCAGTATAAATGGAGTAAAGGAGATTTGGAGCGATGGCAACATTCTATCATCCCAAAGGTGTCGAAGAAATCTTGGTGTTGGGATATTGATGTGGGTCGAGACTTCATTCATGTGATGTCTCGACTCATGTCCAATCATTATTCTTGGAACGCTCATTTATACCGGGTTGGGCTGAGCAACAGCAATCTCTGTGAATGTAGACAAGGTTATCAGGACGCAGATCACATTATTTGGTCATGTGCTGAGCATCGTGGAGTCAGATATGAGCTTTATGATTCCCTTTGGGCTCGAGGTAGACAACCCAATGTACCGGTTCGAGATATTTTGGCTCTACGTGATCTGGAGTTTATGAAACTCATTTATGTGTTTTTGACTAACATTAGCCTTAGATTGTAGTTAGTTTAACATGTATGTTTAGTATAAGTTTTTTTTCTGTGTTTGTGTGGTTTTCTTTCTCTTTCCAAAATGTTCAAATAAAAAGAAAACCAAAAAATGTATAGTTTTAAGTTTTTTGACAATTTAGAATATAAAATAAATGTGTTATGTAAACCATACTATAAATTCCCGCCCATCTCCATATCCGTTAAATTGTTATTCCTATCAATCTCGAGACGGCCACGAGTAATCGGCTTTATTCCCCTAAGTTTAGATTTAAGATACATGATGTATACAAATACGAAAACTTGGCTCTGTAAAGTTGATTCTATTGAGCCTGTACAAATAAATGATTAGTAAAAAAAAATGTGTCGCATTTAAGCATTTTTGAGGAGCGGCAAGTTGTAAAGAAAAAAAATGTCGTCGAGGTTGGGAAAGTTCACTCAATATGTAATACAAAACCTTTATTTCCAGCAGACATAGAAATAATGAACAGCTAGTTATAATTCAATAATGAATGGCTAGTAATTGTTCAGCAAAAATCACCGGATTAACCTATGTGGATTAGCTTTTATAATTTTTCAAAATAAACCGCTAATGCAAATTTATTATAAAAATTAAATTCTACCGAATTCATATGGCGCATTAGATATATGCTTCTTTTTCGTATGTTATTCACCATAAATTTCTCACGGCATGGTCTCAAGTATATACAGGTGGGTTGAATAAAGAAATGAAATTATTTTATTTTCAATTTTTTCAATTGTTGTAAATTGACACTCATCATCTCTAATTTACATTTACGATAGGAAAAAAACAAAAATAATGACATTTCGCATTTTGCCAGCATTAAAAAAAAGTCATCAACAAACCTTGAAGTTTGTCAAAATAGTTTGCATATCAGGTTTTATCAACTTCCTCTGGAGTGATTTATGTAGCTGTAACCTAGTTTTATAACAGCTATTAGGTTATTGTTACTAACTCCCAGACAGAAAATCGTTTAACTTTTAACCACAACGTGTAGTGTATAATAAATCTAAAATAAAACCTTTGCTTCTAAGTTGGTTCGCATATCAAGTTTGAACCCCACACACAACGCACACACAACGCACACACACACACACATACATACATACATACACGCACACACCGGGTGAACTCAATATTAGTAACGGTACTCTGCAACTTTTACGCACACTTCCTTTATTTCCAATATGTAAACTGCCAATAATCGCAAGTATATTTTCCTTGTACTTTCATCAAATCTGAGTTCACAGCAGATCTTCATGTTATACCTGTGGGCAACATGACTCAGTCAGCAAACTTAGAAAAAAAACCCATTCGTATCGTCTCATTACGAAATGGTATTACATAAGACTCCTTCTCGATGTAAGATTTATTGTGTGGTTTGACTAGTATGTGGTACCTTACTTTTAAGAAGGATTTTTTTCAAACTATGCATGAAAATCGAGTTTGAAAATTTTAAATCCCAATGTCTTTTTACTTTTTTGTTTTGTTTCTGTATTATCGAGATTTTGTGTCTCGGGTAGGTTCATCTCCCATCATAGTCACTCAAACACCTCTTTGCGTGTTTTTCGTAGCTTGTCTGGGGGTGAGATTTGAACTCGTGACTTCCAGGGATTGACTTGCGACTGCCGACATTATACGCCAACGTTTATAAAAATAAAATTTTAGCATTGTAGAAATACATCATAGAACATACTAACCTAATAACGAAATATGAGCAGTTCCGTGACTATCCTTTATGAAGAATTGTCCACCGTAGTCCTTAGGATTATGTTTTGTGCTGTAATCATCTATTGTTTGCCTAATTAGTTCTCCATATTCAGGTGATGTCAAATCTCGAACAAGCTGCAATATAATTGAAAATAATGAGTGTTCATACATACATGATGAAATTTGTCAAAAGTAAATAATTTCCCATCAACATGAGAGGCTCTAGGAGTTGACAGTTATTTATTACTAGAACGAATAGAAATGAAGAGAAGGTATTGATAGTTCCGTATAGCGTAACGGCAGGCTTTGAAATTGAAAGATAAAAGATAAAATCCATGATTATTGCTAATCCTTTGACAGATACGCGTATACTACTTACAGATTTCTTCAGTGCCTCGTAATCAGACATCACTGAAGAATTATTTATCGCATATCCCCAATTTGTAATTGAGGGACCATCAGGGCACCCATGTGAAACGATTTGGATAGGGAGCATGGGACTGCCTCCTCCCTACTGTTAACATTTCGTGGAACGAGGACGGGCTCTTCGAGCCCATCTATTGGGTTTATTCTGTCAATCGAGGGCTCGACTCTAATGATGTATGTGTAAACTTGCTTTTGGAAGGAGATTCTCTTCCCTATATTCGCGGGTTTCGCGTAAGTGTCTCTGCTTACGGGCCCGCCCAAACGTTTTTGGCCCTTCATACAGAAGCTTGAAGATCACAAACAACAGTAGAATCCTGATTAAATCGTTTTTCAGATTATTCCACTGCTATGGAAAGTTACCTTGCTACAATAGATGGTAGTATCGCATCATCATCATCATCATCATCATCATCATGAGTGAGAAATGAGTGCAAAGTGAACCGATTTTTCCCATGCTTGAAGATGTTTTTGGCAAAGTTAATGGATCTAACAAGCTTCGTATTTTGTCGGTTTGACGATTAAAAAGTATCAAAACATACTGTTAAGAAGATCAGCGCCTCAGCTTACTGCCAACTAAATAAACCACAAGCAGCTCGTGGACGTAGGCGGCAATCCCAGCGTAGTGGTTAGCATCCATACCTCTCATGCCAAAGTCACGAGTTAGAATCTCACCTCCGGACAACTTACGAAAATACTCAAAAAGGTATTTGAGTGACTACGACGGGAGAGGAACCTGCCCAGGACCTCGATAATAAAGGAATAAGAAAAAAAATAGTGGTGGGTTATATCAGAGGTAGGTTCACTTAGGACTACGTTGATTTATTGTAATAATGGTGTCATCTCATTTATACATATCATAACACACATGGTTGGTTAAAATGTTAATAAAATAGTTCTAAAATGCTGCTTAGGACCCGTCCCTTCTGATGAATTTAGTTCCTTACTGCACTTTTGTGATCCCCAACTTTCTAGGCCATGGTATTCAAAGCAAGTATATAGCACGCGAGACGAACCGAAATGATTTCATGAGGGATGAATGGCCAGTTTTCAGTGGCCGAAATTTTATCATTCCATTGGGTAGACATGGAAACCGGTAACCCCATACCACAACCGGACGGACTGTGGCGGGTGTACAAAGCCTTGTCCGAACCACCAGCTTAGAGCTCGTGTCAAAAACTGAAATAATTTCGGTTCATCTCACGTCAGGGGGTGAGTAATACCTGGTACATACAAGTTAGGAACCACCCTCCGACATCAACCCAAGGCATAGAACACAGACTGGCTATTCTACGAAAGGAAGCAATGTTGGCGTCAGCAATACCAGCAGCAACAAGAACAACAACAACAACAGCAACAACAGAAGCAGCAGCGTGCTACAGTCATTCGCAACCTGCGAATTTCCATGATAGCACCATCATCAGAAACACGTGGACTCAGCAAGACGACGACGACAGCAACGACAGAAACCCGACACCCCCTGGTAACAACTGCGATAGGTAGCTACCCGAATAAAAAATTCTCATAGATTGACAATAGAATATATTGTAACCATACAATAGAATCTATAGTATTTACAATTAATTGTATTGTTCACAACGATAGGATGACAATAGGAGTTACTGTTACCACAATAAAATCTAATGTAAATTGAGCCATCCACAATTAGGGGGCAAGTCACTCTGCCTCGTTGTGTTTGTGTTTCGGTGTGTCGGAGGGTGTCTCTGTGTTTCAACTTATCTGTCAATACTACAATCGAACATTTATGCGTATTGGCAACCATAGACTTTTTTGGCGGTTAATTCACGCACACATATGCATCATTTAAATCACATGAGTGCAAGCAAGAGGGAAACAAAACAGTGAGAAAGCAAACAATTGATTCGTGTAAGTGGTGCCAGATATGAGTTTATCTCTCATTTGGTGGCGAGTGTGTTTGAAGTGTGGCGGATTGTGTTTTTTAGGGTGGTAACACAAGGTGGCCGAGTTGCTTACCCCTGGTATGAAGTCATTGTGTTAAGGTGAACGAGAGTTATTAGCGTTCAAAAACTTTTCACTTTTGCGAAACGCTCTGATTTTTCATTATTTTTAAATGACACCCGGTATAGAAAAGAGAAACGTAGTTAAAAAAACTCGCGGGCGCGCCAACCAGCTGATGCCAGATAATGCAGCTTATGCAGTAACAACAGCGCTTCAGTGTTATTTACTTTTGACTTGCAGCTGCTGGTGCAGAAAGAACACATACTGCTGCTGCTTAGTGGCGCAAATCCGCCATCATTAGCAGCAAAGCTTCGAAAATCAGGAGCATTTTCTTCGTAGCATGACATCGTCGATCAACGTGCAAGTAGTTTGAAGCTGAATCCAACGTGACGTTCACTGCGTAGTACTCGAGATATATATTATGCTGATTTTATTCTGTAAAAATAAATTTATACGGAGAGAATGGTTTTTGTTCAGTATATGCTGATTTCTGTAGTTATTATTACCGATTTTTCTGTACAATATAAAAAAATACAGATAAATACACCTCGGTTTCAGACAAAAAACTCGATACTTTATACGTATACTCAGTAATTTTTTGAAGCGAACATCCTCCAAAAAATACGCTTTACCGAACTATCGTCAATATATATATATACAAAACTCTCAGTTTCCGGCTGGCTTATTGAACGTTCTATATGACGCCATTTTCATAAAGTTCAGTTATTAAGTGAACATTTCTTACTCAACCCGTGTTCTTCACTGAGTTGAAAGTTATACATATTATGAAATAGAGGTAAATTTAAACTCGCTGAGAGTAGTGGACAACAGCATTTTTGAACTCAGAGCAAAATGGCTGACGCAATCGTTTGCTTCTTCTGTCGTCGTCCTGTCCCGGGTTATTTGGATGCTCATATTGCTGCTCTACGACAACCTCGACATCAAGTATGCGCCACTGAGAAGTTTGGCAACGCAGACGTGCTCTCGAAGCTGATCAACCAGCATTTCAAGCCTGAAGAGGACTACTTCATCGGCAGCCTCAACATGGAAGAGCATCTTAGGTCTCCAATACTGTTGCCTCTCAATTTCAGAGTCGTCGAGCAAAGCACCCAAGCAGATTCGCTACTCTGCCACGTCCACTGCTCTGTTCAGAATTACTGGTTCTGTGCCAGCTCGTGCCACGTCTACGCCACATCACGAGATGTTGACTGTCCTATCTCCAACATCAACATCAACCGAGTTCGAGTCCTCTTCGCGGTACTCTTTACGGAACCGAAGACCACCGCTAAGGTTCATTCCGTACCACCTCTATTAAGAGTGGAGATATTGTGGATCACCATATTGCGCTGCCCTTCACTTGCCTTCGTTCAACCGAAGCAGCGCAAAGCACTGCAGCATAGCTGTCATTGTGCGATGCTGAAGATGCGCAATTACTCATATGGAAAATTCTTTAATGTGGCCGAAGGAGTTTCGACCAATCTTCCCCCAGAAATGAAAGAGAGATTTTAATCAGCGTAGTTTTTCAGACACAGAAAATTTAACAGCATTCAAACAGTTATTGGTAGATCACCACCCTTCCCCTACCCACAAAGTCCGACCATTCACTTACGAATAGCAAACTGAACTAAGCGTATTGTAAAGCTTATTTTTTCTTAAATTATTCAGTACTCACATCTTCAATATCAACAAATCTTGGATCACCTATCAGTGAACGTTTACCGTAAGTATGTTTGAATGCTTCTATTATTCGATGGTATGTTATAACAGTAGACTTAACAGTTGACAGATCCTCAGGCTTAAACTTATAGTTCTTTAAAATATTAACAACATAGCTGAGAAGAATACCGCTTGCAGGTGGAGGAACTACATACATAGTGTCACCATTGATATCAATCGGAATGGAATCGTTCCAGAGCACTCTGAAAATAAATAAATATACAATCATGTTCAACTGTCCACAATACACACATTTTCACTCACTCATATGCTTCAAGGTCTTGCTTGGTAATGATACTCCCCATATCTTTTAAATCGTCTGCAAATTGCTGAAGAAGTTCACCTTCATATAAAGAATTCCCTCCATGTTCCGAAATATAACGGAGTGTTTTACACAGCTGACCAGGTTTTATTATAGTTCCTGGCTTATAAAATGTTTCCGTTTTTTCATCAACATACATGTACCTGCAAAAAGTAGAGGAATTGTTAAAAAAAATCCAGTTGATTATATCAAAACAGCCGTACAATTGACCTACTTATGTAGGCAGTTTTGAACCATTAGAATAAAGTGAATCTTTTTTTCTCCTGACACGAGAACATTTCTACCATCTACAAACATACATGTAAGTTTATTTCGAACTTATGCAAAAATAGGTAACGGTCGCATTTTATTAAAAAAAAGTCGTTGTTAATGTTAAAGACTTGCATTCGGCTAATCAATTCTAATCTTATAGCTTAGCATACACTTTGTGATTTTTCTAATCGTAAGTTAACATTTTTTACATGTACAGGGTTTTTATAGAGCATAGTAAAAAAACTTTAAATGTAAATACCGACTGCGAAAAATACCTCAAAAATATATAAAAGTTTGCTGATTAAGATTTGAAATACCCAACTAATAACACTTAATGCACAGAAATGAAAAACTTTCTAACGCTTCTCCCAAATGATGCCCCTCACTTAAAGCTGTCAAATACATTGACCAAAGTCCTCGTGGAATGGCTCAAAGACTGTCATATCATATCTAGGAATAAATTGGGCTGATGACACTTGAAAGTCTGTCAAATGCCAAGTCATGTTCCGCATTGGTTTATGTTTGAGATGATAATAATTAATATTAAAACTTACCTTAATTGTCTGTCCTTTTTGACATTTGAATTTGTATGTAATGAATCATACATGTGCTTGGATAATTCGAAACCTGAAAAAGAAACATCTGATGCAATGGTTTTCATTTTCAAAGCAGTTTAATGCTTTGTTCAGACTGCGGTGTTGCGGTATCGTTAAAAGTATCAACAAGAAAAAAAAGTCACCAAGATAGTCTTGTATCATGTTATAGCTTTTTTGTCTGTTCAAATCATAAACAATGTCTTATGCTTTATTCAGACTACAGAGTTGTAACATGTTACAAAGTAATCATGATGACGTTTTTCTAGTTATACTTATTATAACACCATTGTACCATGCTATTTCCATAGTCTAAATAAGGCTATAGGCACTATAGATTCGATAAACAAGCGGAGATGAAGTGGGGTGCTTTTATTTTAGTGTATTCTAACAATTATGACGCCGTAAATGGGCCTTGTTCATTCGCAATTGTGATATCATGCACGTTTGGCTGCACTGGAATTTTGTCGGTTGACCTCCACTAGTCTATGGAATCTGGAGTGTTTATACCGTTATACCACAGAGAACAGACGAATTGGCTCATACGAATATAACAAATAATCATGTGTATTCGAATATAGTGGCCCGTAGTGCGGAGACATTCCATACTAATAAAGGCAATCACGGTGAAAGCAATCCACCCATGGGAAGAGTTATTTTTCTCCATATCGTTTCTATTTTATGGGAGAAACTAGGAGAAACGATGGTCCTACCGTGAAGTTGAAAAAAAGTTGTGAATATGTATAAAAACCTCTCTTGCTATGTGTTTAAGATCTATTGCCTTTATTTTAACGAATACAGAGAGACGGCCTGTGAAAAAAATGGTAAAAATGTATTACACTTCCCTTGGATAAGAAGCTTTCACCGTGAAGATCAATTTTCGATCTGTCATTCGCACCCATGTAAAAACAGATATTTTTCATCCGTATGATCATCAACCAAGTTTGATGTCTCTGTATGTAAAGTTGTTCCCATCCACTTTTGGTAGTCAAGTCAACATTATCTGCTGGCAAATGCTATGATCTTTCCCAACACTATGCGGGTACACAGAAACAAAAGCTATCACGAAAATGAAAACGGACCGTGAACTAGTTCACGTTTTCAGGATTTTTACCTAAAAACGTGATTTAGTTCATGATTACGTGCTTCAGTTCACGGTGTATTTTTGCTTGTTCTCGAATTCATGACTGCAGTTCACGGATCCGGGCACGGATTTTTTTCCGTGTATGCTCTTTCCCAATCAAGTTATCAGTATTTGATTGCTTATCGGAATCCTCACAGAAACCTTCGCTGGAACCACAAAGAGAATCCACGGGCGGAACAGCATTAGGAAGTAGCCTACAAAGTATATGAAAACATTATTGTGACTGCCGATATTGCGATGATTTTTCCCGTTTCATCCCATTTCAACCTATCATCATCACTTGTTTACCAACATTGATGACGTAACAGAACAACTCTGTCAATGTTCCTGTATCAAATTGTAACACTAGCGCCACCCCATTAGACATTCCAAACTAATTTGAATCGACAGTTCCGTTTATGATCACAAGCGTTCATTTGAGCCTGGACGTCTGTTCTCTGTGGTTATACTGCGTGTCATTACCGTTTTCACAAATATCTAAACTAGGTTCCATAATTTCTTTCCAAGAAAGTTTGCCGAATCTTTTGTGTGCTTCCCAGTAGCCTTTCAGTTCACCTGGCGTAGTTATAGACAATGGTCCTTCATTTGTAGTTGAAGGGTCATGCAAGTGCATATCCTTTGTAGCAGCTTTGGCGGTTATTTCTCGTGCATCCAAAGTGTAAGCTGGAAGACAAATTTTGAAATAATTTTGCAAACACCATATTCGAAAATGCGTATAGTATTAATTATGTTATATTTGCGTAGAAGTTTGTAATACTGCATTTATTTCGTTTCTTGCTTGTACCTCTGGCACACTTTTTGCTTGGCTCTTAAATGAAAAGTATGTCAAGGATACAAAAAAAAAGTTATAAAATTTGGCACTTAACGAATTTTATGAAAAGTAATCGCGAATCGTCAAATTTATTATAGTTTATAACCAAACCTTTATTTTCACTTTTGATGTAAACGTTCATTATGAATCCTCCACCAATACCCATGGATTGCATGTTCGATAGACCTAGTAAGGAGAAAATTTATCAGTTTTATACAAGACAGATAATGTCCTTTCCACCTGAACAAAACATGGTAGCTATTGCTGCATCTACTACCGATCCATTTTTGTACAATATGTCCCTGCAATTGGTAATATTGAAATGAGTGTTTTTATAGATCTACAATTAGTTAGCTAGACTAACATGCATTTTCAATTGGTAATCAACAAACAGTAAAGCTCAGCGATAGTGAATCTTCATACTAAGTTCAAACCTCAAAGCTGTGACACTTTACGAGGCTACCTTTAAACTAATTATCCATATGATTCGCCAAAAAAAAAATCTCGTCAATCGGCGGTGTTACTCAGCCGTATTCAAACCAAAAGACTTGATATTTTGATCATGCATAATATCCCAGGGGTTAATCTTTCGGCACATTAGGTAGGTAAAACAGTTCTCCTGTATTATGTAATTTTGTCTCAGTGTGCCCCAAGTTTATCGCACCTGTGCTGATATGTGCCATTATGCGTCCATATATCAGGTGGAAAAAAATCACTCACAGTTTTTACGATTTTTCTAGAATTAACAACACTTGTTTGAATTATATTTTAAAAGTACATATGAAAGTGTTGTGGTTGGCATAAAAAAATCTAAAATATCCAAATGTCATATGGGACAGTTATGCTTCCACCGGCAGAATAGTCCTTATTACATTTTATGTCTTGTGAAAAGTGACAATATTACAGGCAATATTAGCGTTGCGCCACCGAGGATGAGCATGGAATAAAGAATACATGGTTAATCTTCATTTGTGTGAATTCTCATTTTCTATTTGATGTTCTATAGTTTGAATTGGTTAGGACTAGGGTTCTGAGGCATGGTCAGTATCGGAGTTATTGTTTGTTATGTTGCAATGAATCCGGTTTTGACTGATAAAAGGGCGCGCCTTTGAAGAGTGCTATCGCTCACAAAGGGTTTAAACAGCGGAAACTTTCAATTAAACCTGATTCATTGCCAACAAACAAACAATGACAACTGTAACAACACCGAATACTTCATCATGTCTCAATAGTGATGAAGTAACTCGACATGCACTAAACAAAAGATACGGGATATACTACAATAGATCAAATTACTAGTCGCAGTGGTTTATGTCCCGAACAGAGGAAAAAAAAACTTAATATAATAAGCAATCAATCAAGCAAAGAAATTAACAACGAAAATAATCTATTAAAGTTGCACTGGTGGACAACTCACATTCTATTAATTTATTAATTTAATGTGCGAAAATGGTTCCAATAGATGTTTAATGATAAGATGTACCCAAACTGTTCCCAAACAGTGCTGACTTTACGGCCCACGCAATGTGCCGATATTTTTTGATAATTCCACAGGTACACTATTAATCATGTATTATCTATCAAGGCGTAAGATTCAAACACAGCTGAGTAATTGCGATGATTGGCGGAAATTGGTCCACTGCCAAAGTAGTACTAAAGTCTTACATATTATTTCCAGTTTAGATTAATGAATTATGACATGTGACCTCAACAACGTATTCATCATTTCGAAGTCGTGGAGCATGGGCCATCTTGGAAGGATACAATCTGCATGTACGTCTTGTCGGCGTTCGCCCCATGCCACAAGTTTTTGATGCGATGTTCTCATTTGTTATGTGATGCTGGCGAATTTTTCACGTAGTTATTGATAGACCCCCTTTCCTTTCACATTATTTCACAATTTAAGATTGAGGAATCCAACTTGAAAAAAGAAGAAGACAACGAGTGGTGATAAATATGACAGCTCCCATGTTAAAGTATAGGACGAAACTTTTAAAATGCTTCAAGAAAATTCAAATGAAATTCTAATTAAAGCGGTTTGTTGTATGATGTAAGAAAAATCCAAAATTGCACAACTCAATTGAATCTCGAAGTCTAAATACTCTACACACATCGCATTAAAGCACGGTCTCACCACATTTCTTTGATACCTTATGGATGATAGAATATTTCTTTAACCTTTAATCTTCTAAAGTTCATTTATGCTGCTAGCTCGAGTGACTGTTGACGATAGATATGTAAAAACGATATGTCAATCATAAATATCGCGTACCATAGCAATCGCGTTTGCAAGCGAGTCATCCAGAAGTCAGAGTTATTAAGAATTCATCAAATTTGCACACCCTCGATGACTTAGGTAAAGAAAGTTTGGAATAAAATAAAATAGCAAAAATCTATTTCACTCATTTTGGCTCATTTTTCTCTCGGAATGCATATGCTTCAGGTATTTTTTCATCAATTTTCACAAATTGTAGCTCCGACTTGAATTTGTTGTTTCAGACTTGATGTGTCAAGTATGTCAGTGGAACAAATAGGAGCTTGAATAAATTGAGAGGCGCTATCAACAATCTGCCAGCGAAGAACAATTAACTGCAACTGGCCAAATATTGCAGCAAATACATCTGGATCGACCGTGATCTCCGTTCCAGCCATCAGAATCTGTTCCACGACTACTTTAGCGACACGCAAACCTGCAACGAGAAGCACCCTCTGCGTTTCCGCATGCCAAAGAAGGTGTTCCTAGACATTATGCGACAACTAGAGTCAACTAGAGGCTTCTCCAAAATTTATCTGCATGAGCAATTTGCAAGTGCTTATCATGACAAATCTATCAATAAACAGATTGTTTATTTTGAAGGCTTCGTTACTTTTCACATCTGAGCAATCGAAATACTATTCGGAGTCTCGGAACATCCGCATTTAGATTTAGTCAGCGTTTTCCGGAAAATGCATTGGTTGTAAAAAAAAACTAAGCATTCGTTATTTAGGAATGAAACGAAAATGCAATTCACTAGCATCTGGAGCAACTAGAGGTAATTATCAGCATCCGAGGCGAGCACGGTTACTTTTCGGCTCACATAACCTCAAAATATACTCAATAAAATTGATTTATTGTTTAGTCACAGCTGAAATTTTACTCAATAATTGTATTATCACAGCTGAAATTTTACTCAATAATTGTATTATCAAGTAGCGTGCAGTGTTTTGGAACGGTATTTTTCCTGTTCTAAATTGCTGCAAGAATAAATCAAAACATATACCAGTTTTAAAATGATGCAAAATAGATCCAGTATAAAACAAAATTTACAACACCGGTGCAGCGATGTTTTTCGTTTGGGTCTAAAAAAATAAATCCAATCCACGATTTGGATCGCCGTTGAAGATGCCTTAATACGAGGATGTTGCAAGTAGCGATGTCTGATTTTCTGAATTAATCGATTAACGATTAATCGCGTTAGTGTTGTAGAGTTAATCGAATAGTTCGATTAATCGTCCACAGTTAATCGATAACCTTGAGTAGTTCGATTAGTTTTCAGCATTTTCAAAATATGAAATAATTGAATAATTAACACTTTAGTTATCATTTTAACGACTGTTCGTTCATTCCTTAATATAATATAACATAATTGATCCAACAAAAATACGATTGCTATGTATTCTAGATCTTGTTTTCGCTACATGCTATCATGAATGGAATTCAAAAGGGATTTTGTCCAAGTCAGGACCAGATAAACGGATTCTCTTGGTGATTACTTGACCAGCCTTAATAAATAATCGTTCTGAAGGTCGGAAGTCGCGGATATACAAAAGTATTTCATCGCTACTTTAAACAGGTTTGGGTATTGATTTCGAATAGTTTTCCAAGTCAACAATGGGTCGCTAGTCCTCGATACTAACGGCGCATTTAGATATTGTCTTAGTTCCACTTCCTCTTCCGGATAGTACAGGAGGGATCCCGCACTATACGGAATATGTGCGTGATTTACATCTGACACTAAACTCGTGAAATGACAAAAAATCGTCTGATATTTCCTGTTATGGTGCGTTATTTATGCGGGACATCGAATCGGTTTCCATCCTATTGCACCATCCTTAGTTTGTCCATCAGAAGAGGAAAAACAGTAGAAATTAAAGGCTATAATTGAGGAATTTCGAAGTGAATTTCTTAAATCGTGGATCACGAAATGTTGCAATTCTAGATTTTTTTTTCATTAGGGCGAATTTAACATTGAGAGACTCTCTTTGACTACTTTCTCTTTCATTCGTATTCCAATCACCTGTACGTTTTTCATTCTACTATTTGTAGAGAATGCTAGCCAGCACTGTTGTGTTTCGATCTGTACTAAAGGATGCCTCGAAAGTGTTATAATGACGCTGTAATGAATGAAAGAGAGTGAGCCCGGAGAGAATCTCTCAATGTTATATTCACCCTAATGAAAAAAAAATTATAGAATTTTCAGCAACCTCACTTTTTCAATGTCCTTGAAATATTTCCAAATGAAGTGTAATATCAACAATCAATATGCAACTAGCGATTTGAAATTGGTTCACTGTTGTAGTACCCCTTGGTCCGAAGCTCGGTCCGAAGTACACCTTGAAGCTAGCACCTTGCTGTAAATATTTCTCCCTTTAGTGGCACAGACCTGTTGGTCCATATTAACTGTAAATATTTGCGCCGTTGTTTTGATTTGCTGTGTTATTTTGACATAATGTATGAGAGTGTGTTCGTGTGAGTTCATTATAAGGGGCGCATTATTAAGCATGGGACCGATGCGCTAGTACTGACTGAGCCAAGAAAAAAAAATCGTATTTGTTCGGTACCTACTTAGAGTCTTAGAGTTAGTCTATGGTAATATCCAAGGGGTGAGTCGCTCAGCACAATATCTCGTGTGCCCATTTTTTTTAGTGTGCCTCTAAGCGTTACGATGAGTCCTGATGTTCCGATCGTGGTGCAAATATGTGCCCATGTGTGTCACGGTTATTTGACAGTTCAATCGTTATGTTTTGGTTACGCATGGTAACCGGGTGATTGATTTGTTTTGCTTTGCCAAACTTTTGATAACAACTTTTAGTGATGGTAGATAAATAATGGAGCTCGAGATGCTAATAGCTGATAGTAAGTGCGAGAATACTTATAAACTGTTGTATATTTAAAATTACTGCATCCTCTTTTTCAGCAGTTCACGTACGCCTGCGAGAACAACGAAGGAGATGTGTTCGAGCGTGAACAAGTCCAGATTTGAAGGTCTTTCTTCGCGGCCTTAGCAGCCACCAAAAAGCACGAAGTCCGGGAGTACTGACCAGGAGCTTGGGTTGCCACAAGCCCTTTGTGTATAGGAAACAAGAACTTAATTCTTCAAAGTTAGGCTGTCCTAGCTCTTCGGCCCTTTAACTAGGGTTCAAACGACGCACTTGAAGCCAAATAGCCACTTACTAAAGCTCCAACACCGAAGGGATAAAAAAAATATTACCGCTGCACCACCGAAAGCGCCAAAGTCCCTATCCACCTGGGGACTTGTGATATTTCACACACGGAAAGCAACACAAAGGCGAGACTGAAATCGACCGTTTCGTTTGAATTGTAATTCGGAACTGATTTCTTGTTTCTAATAGGGCTATGAACATAGGAATAGAATGTGGGGTTTACAAACGAAGATGTGATCGTTGCACGATCGATGATCTCGATCGGTGTGCATCGATTCGGTCATGTTGGAATAGGGTGTTGTGTGGCGGCTACGGTAGTTGTTCACGGTATTTCTTCAACAAGACGAAACTCCACCCTATAACTGGCTTGATATCTATTCAAATCAAAATGACAATAATTTGGAAACTGTAAATCTTAGAAATTTGGTTTTATTATATAGGTTCCTTGATTACATCTTCAGAAGGTTTTCCAAAGCTTATTGAACCTTGAACACAGATAGGCATTGCTGTGGCTTACGAACTGCGCTGTAACAGGACTGATTTGTTACTATCGATGTCCATGTGTCCGTATATGTTTGACATCGTTTTTGAAATGAGCAATCTGGTATTCGGAAATAAACATTATTTCTCTGCCTGGTCAGGCAGACAGTGACGGATGTGATGATTGTGGGATTGAGTAAATACTTAATACTTTTTTTGTTCATGATATTGGCAGGATCCAGGAAGCACATCACTTCTCTCAGCCCTGATCCACATGTCCTCTTCAGTCTCTCGGATCCTCTCGGTGGTTAGCTGTGACAGTGGCAGGCTGCAGAGGTTTTTCTTTTTGAAATTATTTCGAATATAAAGGTTGAACCCGCCTTTATGTGCCTTTAATTGAAGCTGCGAAGTGATATCATGTCACGACTTATTAATTTAATCACTTACCTCATCCACTGTTCCACTCAAGATCTTGCCTCAACAATCAGCCTCAACAACAAATCTCTAAAATTCACTTATTATAGATTCTTTCTAAAACTTTTGTGTTGTGTAGCATAACAAACAAATCAAAACAACACAACAAAAACTTACAACGTCAATTTTCCAGGGCTGCTAGATTATATCTTCAAAAGATACAAATTTCAAAAGTGTGCCACAGAGTGCCACACATGTTCCGTTATGGTGTAAAATTTCCAACAACGGTGTGGTTGGCACACTGTTCTTAGCGACTTACCCCTTGGTAATATCCTTTCCTGCAAAACAATGGCTTCCTTTGACTGAAGTTCCATATTTGCATAGCTCTGAAAGTATTTAGTTTATAAATGAACACTGAGGTAAGGTTCATTCCAATTTCAATTATTTACTATTTTCAATAAGTGCACTAGAGGAATGATCTTGCTTCAAGTTACAAGGATGATGGCGCTTATCATCGAATTGATTGTTTAATGCATTACCATTATGAGCACCGCATTGAAACACATGAAACTTTTGTAAAGTTGATTCTCCAATCATTACAATAATTTTGAAGTAAATTGGCTATGCATGACCTCGTTTTCGATTGGTCGCATTTCGATACTCCCAACAAGCAACATGTTAGCTGAGAATCTGGAGATTTTATAATATATAAAATTATGATGACCCGTAACGCTGGTAGATCACCTTTTCGTGATGCGTTACGGGGTATCAGATCTACCACCGAACCCTAGTCCGAATTAATTCAAACTAGGGAACATATTTGTTTTTGTAGTCAAAGGAACGTATAATTGGCCATATTACATTTTATGTCTTGTGAAAAGTGACAATACTCGGGTTGCGCCACCGAGGATGAGCTTGGAATAAAGAAAACATGGTTAGTCTTCATTTATGTGAATTCTCATTTTCTATTTGATGTTCTACAGTTTGAATTGGTTATGACTAGGGTTCTGATGCATGGTCACTATCGGAGTTATTGTTTGTTTTGTTTGCAATGAATCTGGTTTTGACTGATAGAGGGGCGCGCCTTTGAAGAGTGCTGTCGCTCACAAAGGGTTTAAACAGCGGAAACTTTCAATTAAACCTGATTCATTGCCGACAAAACAAACAATGACAACTGTAACAACACCGAATACTTCATCATTTCTCATTAGTGATGAAGTAACTCGACATGCACTAAACAAAGGCTACGGGATAAACTACAATAGATCAAATTACTGGTCGCAGTGGTTTATGTCCCGAACAGAGGAAAAAAAAAAATGTTTGACTATAAAGTATAGAAAAAAATGTATTTTTTTTACTTTTTAAAAAATATTTTTTTATTTTAATGAATCGAGAGGTTAATCAAAGCAAATTAATCGAGTAGTCCGATTACTGAGTTTCATCTAATCGATTAAAAATTACTCGATTATATGGGCTATTAATCGATTAATCGATTAATCGATACATAATCAGACGTCCCTAGTTGCAAGAAGTAACAACAAGAAAAAATCACCACGATAGCATTGCTGTATTGATGATTACTTATTTTATAACCCTGCATTGATAGAAATGCAATGATACTATCTAAGTGTCCCACATATGATTTTTAGCACTGCAATCAACAAATGATAGCTATTTGTAACCACACATACTTCCTATTTGTACACATAAGCGCCATCGACCGGTGTAAGCACTATGTGTGGCCACACATAGTTTTCATTTGTCACATTAACTTCATTAAATGTTGTTCATTAAATTTTGTGTTTCTCCGAGGCTCCCGGTTATGTGTGAACACATCAGTATTAAGTGGAATTTTCCATTTTTGCCAATAAATAAGTGTGGATTATTTCCCGTGTGTAGTCTGCACAAAGCATAAACAAAGATTTTTTTTTAAACATTCTGTTAGACTGGAAAAAATGTGTCTTCATCCATCTGTGGCTCGATTTTTAAAAATATCGACCGATCTTTTATAATTTTTAAATTGTCTTATATACGCATCAATTTCAATGAACTCCATTAAACGGTAATTTCTCGTATCATACTCACATGCTTTACACATACTCATACTCCTTGCTTATCAAGCAGAACCAACAAAGCATAAAGAGTGAGATACTCGGTTTCTTTGTATAGTCAGTTGTGAATCGTTTTGCAGTGAACAACAAATCATCCACCTCCGGATCTAAACCCAGCTGATCTAATCTGAATATCTTTGAGGTAACTTTTAAGACCCAGATTTCTTAATGTTTTGATTTCTAATCGCATTTGCTATGTTATTTCTATTTTCAATACAAACTAAATAACAGAACTCAAGTGTACAATTTGCGTCGTAGTTTCATTGCTCTCAAGGCAAAACAAAGAAAAAGCAATATGTCGGAGTTACATTTTGATGAATACGAAAAATACAATTTCGAATTCGATAAGCACATGTTTTCCGGCCATTCTGGTAAACAACGATCTAAGAAGGAAGCCAGTGAGCATACCAATCATTATGACCCCAGTGGCCACTCTCGGAAGATTACGACTAAGCTACGCAACACGGAACAAAATCGGAAGGATAAATCTAAAAATTAAAAGATTTTACCAAGCAGCACCTGAAACGCTATTGAACTTGAAAAACTAATATGAATGCATTTTGGCTTTATTACAAATGGTACCCGAGGTTGTTTGGCATGTTATTATTGTCGTGATGGAGTAAATTTGGTTTCGAATATTCTGCCCTTATCTTAAAAAGAAGTACGTGCTACGTCAAGGAAGGAAGAATAAAGCAAATGAAAAATGTTTTTAATCACGATCAACTACGTAGGTGAAGTGGAAAACAACAGATTGCAATACAATTTCAATTCTGGTACACTTCCCTTGCATTGTGTATTGAATGGTTAACCTTGAATTTGGAATCCAATGACTGAGCAGCAAATAAAAATTAATTGAAATTGGTAAAATAAAAGAATAAACAAACTGTCATGTATCTAAATATTACGATTGTGTTTATACTCAAATATCACACCATCCTTGAGTGAAAATGTCGTAAGGTCGAAAGTAACAACTGACATTTTTCTATAGAGCGCAACCACCTCGTAGTATCGTTGATTTGTCAGTATGAAAATATATTTTTTTAAATTCTCAAGAATCACGATATGCATGAACGAGTCGAGTTACTAGTAAGTAAGTACATTTGGTATCCTTGGTTAAGAAATTATAGTGATAAATGGCTTTTGATTTGCAGCAATCGAGCAGAAGCGAGAAATCAGCACCAACATAAGATTAAATTAGATCAGCGCCAACATTAGAATCTGCTTCTGTAAACAATGGCTTTCGTAGTCATTTTCTCTTGAACAAAAGATCACAAATACAATTTATGAACTCTTTAAAGCAGAGGGGCTTTGTCGCTATCCGCTGATATATTCAATTTGAAGGAATTGTATTCCACTTCCGACAAATTAGCAAAGTGTTTGTTTACAAAAGCAGATTCGCCCTAATCAAATGTTGGCGCTGACACTTCGTACGTTTTCAGAGTGAATACTATCAAACCCATACATTTAGAATTCGGTCGCCGTCTACATGTGACTATACGCAGAAACGACTGTCATCAGATTACTTATTTTGGCGAAAGACTTCGACGAGAACATGTTTATTAATTTCAGGATCTTTTTCGTTCAAGTTTCAGAATCTTAAGATTGTTTGATTTGGAAATGTTCCACGCAATTCTAAAAATCGCGTGCATCAGATAGCTGATAACCACCTGGTAGTGAGTACTTAAAGAAGCTCAACTCAACTAACCATAAAATTTCTCCATAATAAATGTATGCTACCACTGGCAGAGCGACATCTATTGGCAGGCCTGTAGAAAAACGATGTTGGTGCACGCAAAAAAGAAAACAGTCGAAATTACACTCCCGTTTCATTTAACTCAATTTTTGAGTCAATTGTACATCATCGCTTTTTCTCTCACGGATATGTTACTCAATTTTCGTCGTCCTTTTTTCTTTTTTCATACAATTTGCTCCTCACACTGTAACTGGCCAGTACCCATAAATGGGTAAAAAAGTACCCATTTTATGTAAGTGTATGGAGCTGTCAAAAAAGTGGGTATAATGAAATTACAAATAATGCGTACTCTTCACCCACTTTAAAAACACTTAAGGGAAATAATAATGGGTAAAATTTTTACCCATTAATGGTTCAATTTTGTTTTGATGCAGTGCGAAAACGTATTCAAAAATCTCAATAAAAATGGCAAATTGACGGCTCCGATAATTCGATGTATCATGGTAATATGAATTTGTAACATTCATTGAGTTTTAACTAATTTGAACGTTCTTGTAGGATACTGAGACAGCTCTGGAAGAACAATTGGCAAGATATGTTGCCTGGAGTGTTGATGGTTGATGTGGCCCGCCATTTTATTTTCAATGGAAAAAACTACTTCTTTTATGTCGAATCACAAGTCATCCCCTATGGGTCTGATTCTATCCGGGCGCTGGACACGCTGTTCAAAGCGTTTTCCGTTTTTTACATTCGCCTGCCAGCAACGGTACAGACAACGCTAGACTTTGTCGAAATAAGGTGCTACCAGGGGTGCTAGAATATCAAAACGACCAGCACCCGGCAGATGGTCAACCGTTTAGTCTCATCGTTCAGAGAATCAATCAATGCCGATGAAAGCGATTTTGAAGATTAATTTAAATTTCTTATTCTTACTTCTAAATATTATAGCGTATATTATATAATAACTTTACTACATTCTTGTTTAACATGTACATACATTTAAAAAGTAGGGTAACGGGATGTAATGTTAGCCTAGCTCCTTGATTCAGCCTATGTCCCAAATATGTCATTATTTCTTCGATAATCAACAAAATCATGTTGCTATCAGCATGACCGATTCATTTCAAAGCAATTGAGACATAATTAACCAATTTATAGTAGTTCACTTCCACATAGTTTTCGATTTCCTCGAATTGTTAGACACCATGACTTTACTGGTTAAGCAGAACAGATTATCTATACGATCTTCGAATGATCTAAATTTGCCGAAATTGAACCTATAAACCGGATAATGCTGCCAAGATGTACAGAACATTCCTTATCGTGCGCTGAGCCAGTTAACATCGCCTGGTCTCGTCACAGCATTCTTCGCTTTACAAAAGTTGCTTTTTTCCTCTAAGAGGTTTTGCTTCCGCGTCAAGAGTGATAGAGTGCGTAAGTGTCAAGTGCGCGTGTTGGAAGGTGCAGGTTTGCGTGGATGCAACACCTGCATTTCATCTATAAACAATAAACTTAATCGGCAATAATTGCTCATCCCCGTTGTGAAGCCTACGGGCAAAACAGTCGGTGCAAACAATCGAACTCAAACCAGCCACATCCTAACAGCCAGCAAGCGGGCTATTGTTCGACGATCGAGGTTGTTTACGTCGTCCGCTGTGTACAATATAGCCAAGTGGAATTTTGCCTCGCAGCAGCGTGTGCGTCTGTCTCTCCCCGTAGAGGGAGAAAAATTATAGTCAATTAGGGTGGTAGGCCTGATTGTCACCAATAGTGAATTTTTTTTTTTTCTGCATGATATTTGCATTTTTTTATTATTATTATTATTAGCATTAAAATTAATTGATTGGTGAAGGGTTTTTTTTTTTGTGATTGTGTTGTGTTGTTATGTGCATAATTATGGCCTCTCCTGAGGCTAAGGTTACTCGCATAAAGCATCACCACCCATTTTCTAAGGGACCTTGGGTTGTCTTTTTTCGGCCCAAAGACAAACCATTGAAAACTCTCGACATTTCGCGAGAATTGCTGCGAAAATATCCTGGTGTCTCGATTCACAAAGAGAGAATTAATAGACTGCGTGTAGAAGCGCCGAATTTCGAAATAGCCAATAAGATTGCTGACCACGAGATTTTTAATATCGAATATTGTGTGTATGTCCCTTCGCGAGATGTGGAGATCGATGGCGTTGTCTCCGATGCGAGTCTGACGGTTGATGACTTGAAACGAGCTTCTGGTTGTTTTAGAAACTCTAAAGTCGCTCGTGAGCTTGTAACTATACTGGATGTAAAGCAACTACATTCAGCATCGTTACAAGACGAAAAAAAGGTCTATCAACTTTCAGACTCGTTTCGGGTGACCTTCGCCGGTTCTGTTCTCCCAAACTTTGTGAAATTAGATGGAGCTTTTTTCCCGGTGCGCCTTTATATACCGAGGGTATATAATTGTACCAACTGCAAAAGACTGGGACATTCGGCCAGTCATTGCAGCAACAAATTTCGTTGCGGCAAGTGTGGTGAAAATCACACTGAGGATTCTTGCACACAAGCTGTGCATAAATGTATTCATTGTGGTGAGAATCCTCACCCTTTGCAGGAGTGCCCAAGGTACAAAAGGCAATCCGACAATGTGCAGCGTTCCATCACTGGACGCTCCAGGCAGTCTTATGCAGAAATGCTTAAGTCTGCAACAGCCGCCCAAGATGAAAACCAATTTTCGATTTTGTCGGCTGATGAATCGGACTCTGACTTATCTGATGGAGGTGATTTTACGGGGTACACGCACCCGGATCCTCAAAAGGAAACGTTCCTCTCCGAAAGTGCGCCGTAAGATAACAAAAGTCACCTCGAAAAGATTGCAAAATAATCAAGCTAATGGGGAAGAAATTCAAAAACCGAAGGTTCCTATTGCACCTACTCCTGGATGCAGTAGAGACTTTCCGCCATTACCAAAAAAGAATAACAATAATAAAAAAAACGCTAATCCTCAAATTTTCCAAAAAGAATCCAAGTCCGATCGAGGATTGATAGCTTTTTCGGACATTGTGGCATTCATCTTAAACATGTTCAATATCCAAGACCCTCTTAGAAGCTTAGTTTCTGCCTTGCTTCCGACATTGGAATCATACCTTAAGCAATTGACTGTTTCTTGGCCCCTCATTGCATCGTTCATATCTTTCGATGGATAATTCATCGAATCAGGTCGGAGATATGATCACTGTACTACAATGGAACTGCCGTAGTCTGGTGCCTAAACTAGACTCGTTCAATTTTTTAGTTCGCAATTCCGATTGTGATGTATTTGCTCTTTGTGAAACATGGCTTTCTTCAGACAATGAACTCAACTTCCACGATTTTAACATTATACGCCTGGATAGAGACGATTCTTATGGAGGAGTACTTCTAGGGATCAAAAAGTGCTACCCTTTCTATAAAATTTCCCTACCAGCTCTTTCAGGCGTCGAAATCGTCGCTTGTCAAGTAACTGCAAAGAATAAAGACCTTTGCATAGCTTCAGTTTACGTTCCTCCTCGAACTTCTATTAGCCGCAGTCAACTCTGGAATTTAGTTTCTATTTTACCGTCCCCTGTATTGATTCTGGGTGACATGAATTCCCATAGTACTGGGTGGGGGACCTATATGATGACAATAGGGCGGCTATCTTTTACGATTTATGTGACGATTTCAATTTGTCAATTTTGAACACTGGTGAAGCGACACGCATACCTAAACCTCCTGCTCAAGAAAGCAGACTCGACCTATCTTTCTGTTCCAGATCGCTTTCATTGGACTGTCTGTGGAAAGTCCTCAATGATCCCCATGGTAGCGATCACTTACCGATCATTATTTCTATTAAGTGTGGCCCTCAACCTTCAGAGCCATCTCGAGTTCCGTTCGACCTAACAAGGAACATCGATTGGCAAAAATATGCAACGGCGGTAACAATCGGTACTGAATCTGTCGATACACTTCCACCGTTGGAAGAATATCGATTCCTTGCCGATCTGATCTACAAAAGCTCATTGGAAGCACAAAAAGAAAAGTTCCAAGTGCACCCTTCAAAGGAGACCAGCCACACCTGGCTGGGACGATGAATGCACAAAGTTGTATTTGCAAAAATCTGACGCTTTCAAAGCTTTTCGTAGACACATGACTTCCACTCACTTCGAGGAATATTCAAAGCTTGAAACACAGCTAAAACAACTTGTCAAAGCAAAAAAAACGCGGTTATTGGCGAAATTTTGTCGAGGGACTCTCACGAGAAACCTCAATGACCACCTTGTGGAGGGTAGCTCGCAACATGCGTAACCGCTCATCTACTAATGAGAGTAATGAATACTCCAACCGATGGATATTCGATTTCGCGAAAAAGGTCTGTCCGGATTCTGTTCCAGCAAAACATATTTTCCGAGAAACATCTCCAAACGGCGGCTCTCTAGACAGACCATTCACAATGCTGGAATTCTCTATGGCTCTTCTATCAACAAATAACTCCTCACCCGGATGCGATATGATAAAATTCAATCTTCTGAAAAATCTCCCAGATATCGCAAAAAGACGCTTGCTGGACCTATTTAATTCCTTACTTCGAAACAACATCATACCGCCTGAGTGGAGACAGGTCAAAGTAATAGCTATTCAAAAGCCTGGCAAACCAGCGTCTGATCATAATTCATACCGTCCGATTGCTATGCTTTCGTGCATTAGGAAATTGTTGGAGAAAATGATCCTTCGAAGGCTCGATCACTGGGTCGAATCGAATAACTTGCTATCAAATACACAGTTTGGGTTCCGCAAGAGCAAAGGAACAAATGATTGTCTTGCGCTGCTTTCCTCAGATATTCAACTGGCCTTTGCGCATAAGGAGCGATTGGCTTCAGTATTTTTGGATATTAAGGGGGCTTTTGATTCAGTTTCCATTGAAATCCTGTCAGAAAATCTGCAGAGATGTGGACTTCCTGGAATTTTAAATAATTTTTTGTACAATTTGTTGTCAGAAAAGAAAATGATCTTCTCACTTGGAGAACTGACCACTTCCAGAATTAGTTACATGGGCCTACCCCAAGGCTCATGCCTCAGCCCCTTCTTTATAACTTTTACGTCAAAGATATTGACAATTGTTTGGCAGAACAATGCACGCTAAGACAACTTGCTGACGATAGTGTGGTTTCTTTAAGAGGCTCACATGCCGTCAACTTGCAAGGACCATTGCAAAATTCCCTAGATAACCTATCTTCTTGGGCTAGAGTCTGGGGATTGATTTCTCACCGCAGAAAACTGAACTGGTAGTGTTTACTCGAAAGCGGTATCCAGCCCAACTGCAGCTTAATCTTTGGGCAGAAACATTACTCAATCGTTGTCTTTCAAATACCTTGGGGTCTGGTTTGATTCAAAGTGCACTTGGAATGCCCACATTACGTATTTGAAGCAAAAATGCCAGAAAAGGATCAACTTTTTCCGTTCAATTTGTGGCACATGGTGGGGTGCTCATCCGGGAGACCTCATAACTCTTTATAAAACAACTATTCTCTCTCTTCTAGAGTATGGCTCTTTCTGCTTTCTCTCGGCAAGGAAAAGTCACCTTATAAAATTGGAACGAATTCAATATCGTTGTCTGCGTATTGCTCTTGGCTGTATGCACTCAACGCATAACATGAGTCTTGAAGTTCTGGCAGGCGTAAAACCCCTCCAGAATCGGTTCTGGGAGCTTTCGCTCAGAATATTAATCAAATGTGGAGTGAAAAACGCATTTGTAATAGACAATTTTGAAGAAATGTTAGGGCTGAACACACAATCTCGATTTATGAGAATTTACCACCACTACATATCGTCGGATATGTGTCTTCCCTGCTATACTCCAACCCGCGCTCACTTCACCTATAGCAGTTCCTCAGTTCATTATGATCTTTCCATGAAACAAGCATCTCATGGGATTCCGGATCAACTTCGTTCTATTATTATTCCGCGTATTTTTACTGAAAAGTACCAACACGTCAATTCCGAAAAAAGGTTTTTCACTGATGGGTCTCGCCTCAATGGATCCACTGGCTTCGGTGTCTTCAATGAAAACTCTAGCGCCTTCCACAAACTTCAGGAACCTTGTTCTGTTTATGTTGCTGAGCTGGCAGCAATCAACTTCGCATTGGGGATGATTTCCAACATGCCCGCAGACCATTACTTCATCTTCTCGGACAGCCTCAGTTCGATTGAGGCTCTTCGGTCGATGAAACCTAGTAAACACTCATCTTATTTTCTTTCAAAACTAAGGGAACAGATGAGTGCGCTGGTCGAAAGATCATATTTGATCACCTTTGTATGGGTCCCTTCACATTGCTCAATCCCAGGCAATGAGAAAGCGGACTCGCTCGCAAAGGTGGGCGCCCAGGAAGGCGATTTGTATGATAGACAAATTTCACACGATGAATTTTACCATTTAGTACGTCAGAGTACCCTTTCGAGTTGGCAAACCGATTGGGACACCGGAAATCTAGGACGGCTGTTACATTCCATCATTCCTATTGTTTCATCGAGGGCGTGGTTTAAGGACCTGCACGTTAGCCGTGATTTCATCCGTGTGATGAGTAGACTTATGTCCAACCACTACCAGTTAGATGCACATCTCTTCCGAATTAATCTCGTGGACAGCAATCTTTGCCGGTGTGGAAACGGTTATGATGACATCGATCACGCAGTCTGGCAATGCACGGATAATTACGCCGCCAGAACACGACTTTTGAATACCCTAGAGGCCCAAGGAAGACAACCTTATGTTCCTATAAGAGATGTGTTAGGATCGCGCGATCTGTGCTATATGCAATCGATTTATGTGTTTCTTCAAATGTCTAGTATAAGAGTTTAATCTGCTTGTGTTTTTGTTTTTCTTTATTCATTAGTTTGTGTTTGTTTTGTTCCGACATCTTGAGGAGTCTCATCGTCGCCTAATGGTAACCACAACCGGCCGAACACAAAAATGGAGCCCTGACCATTCCGCACCAAGTTATATGTGCTGGCGACAACTATCTGATGAGACTGCAGAACCCTATTTCCATGTTCCTCTGTCCAACCCATCCTCCAAAAATGTCACCTATTTTAACCTCGGGTAAACCGCGAGTAAACGGCCCAAGTCCTACTAATACTAGTATTAAGTCATCAAATTATACAAAAACAATGAAATATCGGCTCCGTAAAGCTAACGCAATTGAGCCTTCCAAATAAATGAACTAGTTAAAAAAAAAAGATGTACAGAACATAGTCACATGTTATAAACTAACAGGTCACATTGGTAAAATAACAATGATTTAACAAACAAATGGTAGACCCAATGTTAGGGACATATTTTTTCTGTGTTCCCAACTATGGCCTGTTGTATGGAAAGCGTAGTAAAAATGTTGTTATTGGTAACATCTACAATACAAAGGTCTGAGTTCCGGTTGCATGTTGTTCATATAGCTTATCTTGACACATATTAAAGGAACAAAATCTGTGTAGAGTGAATTATAATGTTTTGATTGTCGAATGACCGCTAAATCATATGTAAAAATCACTTAAGTGTTTCTTAGCCGTTTAAGTATAGTTTGATTTGTGAAATTGTTTGTTGGGTAGAGCGAATACAGCTGAAAACGCCTTGAATCAAAAAATCAGGAAGAAACCCGTACGAAGATTGCATATTATAAAAAATCAAACGGATGGGACGAACTTGCATCCATGATTAGACCCAATTTGGTACCCATAGACCGACATCACATCCATATCCCTCGAAAGTTTCTGACTTTATTAAACGAATTGCGTAGCTTTTCGTGATACATACTACCAGATTTCTTATTAAACATATCTTAGGAAGTGTATAGCTGGTTAAATTTTGTTTCCAGCTCAAATACTTTATGAGTTACAATGAAAAATGTAATCGCTTGTTGCATATTAGGCTGAGTCAAGGGACACATACCCTATAATAAAACAAGTTGGTATTTTTTATTCATCAATGTTTCATTTCAAAATATTTATCCACAATCATTTCTTGGTTCTCTATTAGAAAAATCTTAAAATGGGTGTTTTTTACCCATTACCTAAATATCCCTAGTTTAAGAAATGGGTAAAAAGTACCCTTCGATCTGACGTTTACCCTATTTACCCATTATTGGGTAAAAACATTTTACCCATTAAATGAGTTTAACCATTTTACTTCGAAATGGGTAAATTTTTACTTATTAATGGGTACTGGCCAGTTACAGTGCAGGAAACTCTGCAATTCTCTGCCAATGAAGTCTCCCGCCACCGTCTATGGGAGCACTCGCTATGGAAGAATCCAGGTTGAAAAAAGAAGAAGACACCGAGTGGTGATAAATCTGGCAGCTCCCATGTTAAAGTATAGGACGAACATTTTAAAATGCTTATAAAAAATTCAAATGAAATTTTAATTAAAAGCGGTTTGTTGTATGATGTAAGAAAAATCCAAAACTACTCAATGAAGACAATTTCAGCAAAATAAAAAATAAATCAAATTAATGCCCCTTGTTTGCAGCTTAGGATTTTTCTTACATCATACAACAAACCGCTTTTAATTAAAATTTCATTTGTATTTATTAGAAGCATTTTAAAACGTTCGTCCTATACTTTAACATGGGAGCTGTCAAATTTATCACCACTCGGTGTCTTCTTCTTTTTTCAACTTGGATTCTTCTATTGGTCCGCATATCTCCACTATGAACCAAATCCAAATTGCTTAGGATCCTTGGTCGTACTGCTTCAGACAAAAGCTATTTTTTACCCTTCTTACATTCGAACGATATTAGTCATGCAAAACAGTTCTAAGGTAAACGCGAATATTGATGACATGTAGTTGATTGGAAATGCAGCATGCAGGTCTGATATCTACAGGTTATGACAGATTATGTTACAATGAAAAACATATGTAAAGCCCACGTTCCAACGTGAATTTTTGGATTATTTCCTTCCATTATCGTTATAATTGCTTATCCTTCGGCAGATACCCGTATTTCGTCTGCTGATGTCTGAGTACGAAGACACTAAGTAAGTCTCCTGTCACCTTAAGGCTCAAACGTAATAGGGACGGAAACGGAACGGAAACGGCAAGTTTGACTCCCCCACGGTATGCGAAAATGTGCTATGCTATGCTACATAGCAATTCTTTCTTGTCGCTCACACTACTCTGAGAAAAATTCTATCGTTTATACCGACAATCAAATCATCGTCAAGATGACTATTGCATATAATGGTTACAATAACCATGACAATGGACGAATTCACCACATTCATGCACGGGAAATAATCCACACATATTTATTGGCAAAAATCCATAGAAAATTCCATATAATACTGATGTGTTCACACATAAACGGCACCCTGTGAGAAACACTAATGAAGTTTATGTGACAAATGAAAAGTATGTGTGATCACCATAGTGGTTATGTGTACACATAGGAAGTATGTGTGGTTACACATAGATACCATTTGTTGATTATATTGCAAAAAATCATAGATGGGACACATTGCTTTTTATCAGTGTGGCATTCTTGACTATGATCATGGTAACAAGGACTATAACGACATTATGGTAGATGTTGATTCAACTATTTTTATTGATCGTTTTGACCATGATCATAGTCGGTTCAAAATCACTATACTGCAATAGTCATCCGAACCCCCAATAATGGTAAAATTGACTATCAAATTTGTCTCTGTTCCTTCATATCCGCCTAGAACGATGGGCATCTTTCAGCGCTTTTTTACTATTCGAACTTCCGGCTTATCCTCTTCGTTAATGAAGTACCATATCTAGTCCCGTACAAGCATCATCACCTCATTGAATTTCCACGTCTGAAAGTTGTGGTTATTCACCTTTGAAAATTTGAAATTGTGTCTGTTCGACCAGACACAATTTCAGTAGAGATTTCAGATAATGACAGTAGTTTCATAATGGATTGCTTTCTCTCTCCATATGCAGGGCTATATGCCAGCTCAATAACCTCATTCATGGTGCGAAGGGTGATGATTTCATTGCAAACGCACTCTGGCATTAAATGAAACTTTCTTTGTTATTTACTTAGTAAATACCCATTTAAAATTCTCCCATGGTCAAGTCCAGGGTTTATTTTCATTAGGGCGAGTCTAACATTGAGAGACTCTCTTTGGCTACTTACTCTTTCACTCATATTCCAATCAACTTTACGTATTTCATTCAACTGTTTGAAGAGAATGCTAGCCAGCACTGTTCAAAAGTAAGTCGAAAGTAACATTTGTAAACAATGACATCTAGCGTATTTTTCTGCGATATGCTTGCTCACACAAACAAAATAGCCGCAGAAACAGAAAAAAGGGAGTTATTATCATCTCGTCGGTAGTGGTAGTCGGTATGGATGTTAGAAATCTGGCATTTCCGGGAAATTCACGTTTGAAGTCATTGTTTACAATTGTTACGACTTTTTGACGATTTTGTCTAGCTATATGATTTTTACTGTTCATTATTATTGACTATTGTTCCATTGCGTTGTCGAGTGTTACATCCTTTTTTTCCCATGCCACACGACTTCGACTTGATATTTTGGTATACTAGCAGATGTCACACATCCTCATTTTTATTTGGCGTTTCAACTAAAGCTTTGTTCAGACTACAGAGCTATAACAAGATACAAGTCTATCTTGAAGGTGGTTTTCTTGTTGATATATTTTAGAACAACCTTGTATCACGTTACAGCTCCTTATTCTGTACAAGGCCTAAGAGTAAGAGTAAGGGAAGGTCCATTAATTATGTCACGCAATAAGGGGGGAGGGGGGGGTTTGGGAAAACGTGACGATCCATACAAAAACATTTGAAGGACCATACAAAAAACGTGACAAGGGGGGGGGGGTTACAAAAAGTAAATTTTTGCGTGACGTAATTAATGGACGTTCCCTAAGTGCATTTAAATATAATTTTCTTCATAATTCTTCTCAGTTCGATTAATTATATTCTCGATGTAGTTCAAAACTGGTAAACTCACTCGCGCTAATCAATTTCACTCATTTTGCCTATGCCTACATAATGTCGCATCTAGTATGCTGTATAGCTCATCAGATGCGCTATAAAGGACGAAAAAATCGTTTTGCGCATGTGGTTTCTCCGTATTTGCGTTGTGACGATAATTTTAAACAAAATAAGAATTTGGCCTACTTACCTGCCTACTCGGCTACAGACCTCCGAATCAGAGCATACTGCAGCGGTTTTGTAGATGTGCAATGCTGTATACGATGGTATTACTTTAGTGTCCGTCCGTTGTGGATTTGGCGGAAAAAGCCGGGATGATGACTCTGGATACTTGACCATTTGTTGTGGTTTTTGAGAATACATTATTGCAACAGCAAACAGAGAGCCCATGCTAATCATGTAGAGCCATTTGCGAAAGAACCTGAAATTTGATATAAACATTTAAAACATACCGATTTTTGATGAATATACTTACACGGTAAGCTTCTTCTACACATTAATGGGTACGATTTATTATTATTGTTATTCCTCCTGTGGAAATTTTTACCCATTTTACCATAAAACGACGTCTACCCATTTAAATGGATAGACGCCGTTTTTCAGCGTGAAAAATCCGCAGGAGGAATAACATAAGAATAAATCGTACCCATTAATGGGTAAAGGAAGCTTACCGTGCTCTGAGAAAAATTATATCGTTATACCGACAATCAAATCATGGTCAAGGTGACTATTGCATATAATGGTAACAATAACCATGAAAATAGACGAATTCACCACGTTCATGGCATTCTTGACTATGATCATGGTAACTAGGACTATTCCGACATTATGGCAAATGTTGGATCAACTATTTTTAATGGTATTTTTGACCATGATCATAGTCGGTTCAAAATTACTATGCTGCAATAGTCATCCTAACCCCCAATAATGATAAAATTGACCATCAAATTCCTCTCTGTGTGTAGAAAAGAATCTTGTAGTAAAAACTACCATTTTACCTGACTATGCCTATGTTCAAAACATCCATTAAATTTCAGTCAAATTTACTACGTTCATGATACAACCTTCAACATTTGTGTTCTACAAGGACACCCCAAATGTCTGTTGAAACAGAAAACGTCGCCAAAGACTTGACTGATCAAATCTTTAAGAAAGTCCAGGCATTGAAATCATTTCAGCCTAACAAAGCTGCAGGAATGGACGGAATATTTTCAGCATTGCTTCAAAACGGCCGAGCAGTGTTGATATCACCATTTGTTGAGATTTTCAAGGCAAGTTTGAGACTCAACCATATTCCATCGTCGTGGACATTAGTAAAAGTTATCTTTATTCCTAAATAGGAGAGCTAGATAAGGCGCTTCGTAAATCATACAGGCCCATTATTCTATCATCAATTCTGTTAAAGACTATAGAAAAAGTGTTGAATGGTTATCAATACAAATTATATAAGCAAGCATCCACTATCTGAGTTTCAGTTTGCTTACCAGTCAGGTAAGTCAACAGTTACGGCTCTCCATAGTGTGGTATCGGAAGTAGTCTATCGGCAAAAGAAATAGCACTTAGCGCTTTATTAGATATTCAAAAAGCTTCCGACAACGCTTTCTATTCGTTTATGGCTCGTGCCATGGAGAAAAGGAACTTTGACATGAGCTTGATGAATTGGGTTCACACCTTGCTTGCAAAATGAGAAATCACTTCAGAGCTGGGAAATTCGTCTATTAAAGCACGGACAACAAAAGGGAATACAAAGGGCCCTAAAATTCAACCACTCTTGGTTTGTTCAGGAGGACCTAAGCATAAATCTCTCAAAAGTAGTAATTGTACATTCTGGAATGCTCATGTTTAGTGTGTGATCGGTAAAGCAACTAATGCTTTCTGGATATGTGGTGGCCAAAAACAAAAGAAACTACTGCACAGAAAAAGCTGACGAAACTTCAACGATTAGTGTCCATTGATATAACGGGAGCGATACGCATCACTCCATCTAAATTGTTAGATGCAATACTGAATCTGCTGCCTTTGCACGAATGCGTGCAATTAGAAGCGGAAAAGAGTATGCCACGATTTAATCAAATTCTTTACAGTTGGTACAAAAATTGGAAAAAGGGGGCAGGAATCTTCGGCCCTGGGGTAGAAATTTCCGTGGCGATGGGAAACTATCCAACAGTTGAGGTTTTTGCTATAATAAAATGCGTTAACATTTGTCTGATGAGGAAATACAGATTTGCAAATATTTGTTTGTTTGGGAGGCGACCCCGGCGTAGTGGGTAACATCCACACCTCTCACGCCAAAGTCACGAATTACAAAAATACCCAAAAAGTATTTGAGTGGACCCTACCTAACGACTCATGACTTTGGCCCGGGACCAACGGCTTTACTTCCCTTCCGAAGGAAGACGTGACCAGATTTTTTCTCCTCAGAAAAACCACCGGCGTAGATTGAGATTGAACCCAGACCCACTGAGGTGCCAAGTAGCAGTCACGCTTACCACTACACTACCGACGCCGGCAAAAAACTTATAGTAAAAACTTTAAAAAGATTTTTTTTTTACCGGAATACTGTTAAATTTAACTGAAATCCGGTAAATCGGATTACCGAACGTTCAACCATAGACTAACTCTAAGACCAGTAGGTCCCATACAAAAACGATTTTTTTCTTGGCTCAGTCAGTACTAGAACATCGTCCCAAGCTCGGTCCCAAGCTCAATAATGCACCCCTTATAATGAACTCACATGAACACACTCTCAAATACTCTGTCAAAATAACACAGCAAATCAAAACAAAGGCGCAAATATGTATAACAAGGTGCTGGCTTCAAGGTGTAATTCGGACCAGGGGGTTCTACAACAGTGAACCAATTTCAAATCGCTAGTTACATATTGATTGTTGGTTCAACTGTTGAAATCTTGGTAAAAAATTACCGGATACTGTATAATTTTCTAGGTGTGTACCATTTTACCCGACTATGCCTGTTTTCAAAACTATCATGAAATTTCAGTCAAATTTACTACGTGTATGATACAACCATAGACTAACTCTAAGACCAGTAGGTCCCATACAAATACGATTTTTTTCTTGGCTCAGTCAGTACTAGCAGATCGGTCCCAAGCGCAATAATGCGCCCCTAATAATGAACTCACACGAACACATGCTCAAATATTCTGTCAAAATAACACAGCAAATCAAAACAAAGGCGCAAATATGTATAGCAAGGTGCTGGCTTCAAGGTGTACTTCGGAACAAGGGGGTCTACAACAGTGAACCAATTTGAAATCGCTAGTTGCATATTGATTGTTGATACAACCTTCAACATTTTTGGTATATTTGACAGACCTCATATTGTTAACACTCGCACCATGATTGATCTAACCGCAGGCATCGTTAAATCAAACGCATTTATTGCGCTCAAATTAAACCTTGAAATGGTAGTTTCTTGTACTGCACACACTCTTCTTATTTTATCAACCTTGATGCGTTCATAACAATCGTTCATGTTTCTATTATTGCTACGAGCGTTTTGTTGCTCTTCATTATCCTACAACTGTTTCCATTCGCTTTTCCCAAAATATAGAATTTTGTTTCAGATTTATCTTATGTGAAACATGAGCTGACGTAATAAAACAATGTACAATGGTATTGTTTAGATAGAATTCCAATTAAGCAACATTAACGGACCGGCGATTTTTATCGATAGAAAGCCATTGATTCAATTTCAAATTGTTTGAGACTTTAAACTACGGTGGGTCTTTTGAATTATTTGAGTTCTACTTACTGATAGTGTATATTCCCATGTTTCAGTGGTCTTTGGGCTCCTGGCTGTTCGGATTTCGAATCATTTCGATGATAGTCATTGTTAATTTTTGATGTTCCGTTAGTTTGCTGCCTTTGAATACTTTTTTTGCTGTAAAAGAAAGGTTATATATTTAATGATTGTTTTAATGAATAAATCTGCAAATTATTTATCAAAATGTATTTTTTACTCCGGAACCATACCGTACTAGATTTTTTTTATCAACTTACGTTCTAGGCATGATTTGGAACTTCATAAATTTTGGCAATTAGGCACTCGATTTTTATTGATTCCATATCTTTCAGTGTGGTCTTAAAATGCATTTTTGAATTTTAATTAAGTGACCGTTCATAGTTTGTTTGCATTCGTGAAAAAACGGAACATGCCTTGGTGTTATTGTTTTGTTGCAATCGGTATATTTCACATGTCAACTATCGGTGGCGCATGTGCAGAAGATTAGAAAGAAATGGTACAACGGGTAAAATCCGGCTATCGACATTCCTATACTTCCAAGGGACGAATCCAGGTTGAAAAAAGAAGAAACTACCGAGTGATCATAAATCTGACAGCTCCAATGTTAAAATATAGGACGAACATTTTCAAATGCTCCTTTAAAAATCAAATTAAATTCTAATTAAAAGCGGTTTGTTGTGAGATGGAAAAAAAATCCAAAACTACTCAATGAAGACATTTTCAGCCAAATAAAAATAAATGATGATAAATCTGACAGCTCCCACGTTAAAGTATAGAACCAACATTTTGAAATGCTTCCAACAAGCGGTTTGTTGTAAGATGGAAAAAAATCCAAAACTACTCAATAAAGACATTTTCAGCCAAATAAAATTAAATGATGATAAATCTGACAGCTCCCACGTAAAAGTATAGAACGAACATTTTGAAATGCTTCTAACACCTTGTAGTACAGAGAAATACACCTTGAAGCCAGCACCTTCCTGTACATATTTACGCCTTTGTTTTTATTCGTTGTAATATTTTGACAGAATATTTGAGAGTGTGTTCGTGTGAGTTCATTATTAGGGGTGCATTATTAAGCTTGGGACCGAGCTTGGGACCGATGTGATGGTACTGACTGAGCCAAGAAAAAAATCGAATTTATTCGGGACCTACTGGTCTTAGAGATAGTCTATGATATGACCGTCCCCAGCGTTGTCAAAAAAGAAGTTTTAAAGGTAGAGAAGCAGATAAAGAAGAATATTGGACTATCTCCACTCGAGGAAGTAAGCCATTTTCTCGGGATACGTGTGACAAAGGATTCTGATGGAGCAAACCGTTAAGGCCGCCAAAAAGCTAGAGGATCGTAGATACCTATTGACGTAGGCTACTATCGTAACAGAGATGGGAGTCGTGTATTGCCAAACAACCAGCGGTACCAAAGCATGGTTGATGCGATACTCTGTGTAGCCGTGACCACCCTTCCGGACGTGACAGCAAGTATCTCAAAACTCAGCAGAAAGATCAAAGAGCCAATGGAAGTTGACTGGATGGAGCTCAAGCGTTTCATACGCTACCTTATGAAGACTGCAGCACACAAGTTGAAGCTGAAAGCAAGCAGAGATAAAGCGGTAAAGCTCGTAGGGTATTGCGATGCCGATTGGGGCAGCGATCCGTCCGACCGAAAATCCAACACCGGGTATGTTTTCTTGTTGGGCAACGGAAACGTTTATTGAGCCAGTCGGAAGCAATGGTGGAACTGGCGGAATGGCATGGCGGAACTTGGTGACGGAAGTGAGCAGAACATGTGGAAGAAACTTATCGAGGAGGAGTATTGGAAAGAGGGGCGATATATTCCATCAGGCACCACTGCTGCACTTTGACAGGAGAGAGAAACAGGAAGCAAAAGAAGAAGAAAATAAAAAAAAAACATGTACTTTTTTCATTTCACGAGAGATAGTCAAAAATAAATGACGTCGTGTATTTTTCACTCTTTTCAATCCACCACACGTTCCGGCTTTCCTGTGTTTTGCAATTTGTGGCTTCTGTCCTCTCCTAGTTCCAACAGATTCGCACGTATCTAGACTGCCTACTCAATTCGAGCATTCCTTCGAAGTTTTCAATCACAAGGTTATTACTAATTCCATACTTGATCGGTATTCTAGATGAGAGCTCTCATTGTAAGGGTTTTAATCCTGCCAGAACCTCTAGGCTCATATAATGCGTCGAGTACATACATCCAAGGGCAATACTTTGTGACGATATGATAACAGTACACAGTTTGGTAGAAACATGTAATTTTAAGCGTTATCTAATGCACATAAATGGAATGCTAGATCGGGCATAAGGTATCCTATGGATATTGCTCTTAAAGTTAAGCCAAATACCGCTTAGGGAACGTCCATTAATTACGTCACGCAAAAAATGACTTTTTCTAACCCCCCCCCCCCTTGTCACGTTTTTTGTATGGACCTTCAAATTTTTTTGTATGGATCGTCACGTTATCCCAAACCCCCCCCCCCTCCCCCCTTACTGCGTGACGTAATTAATGGACCTTCCCTTAAGTATAATCGGTTGTATGAGAGATTGCAAGCGATTTCGTTGATTATGCTTGCTTTGGCTTACAATTTAATGACGGGATATTTTTCGCGTCTGTTAAAATTTGTCTTTTTTTCTGTATAGGAATTTTAGTTTTCACAATAGAATCTATGATTATTTGAGACATAAACAATATAACTATGGGGTTGTAATGTATCTTAACTAACGAAACAACTTTTCTCTGAAGAAATTTGAAATCATACGAACTCACCATAGAACTAATTGTATTGTTTCACAATTTTTCAAATTTCCTACCATATGGAATAAATAATTGTTGGGGGTAAACCTTTAGCATGTAAGTGTTTTGATGGATTAGAGTCCAGAATATAATGATGACAAGCGAGCGAGAGCCATTCTTGAGCGGACGACTATGCGATTCGATGGTGGATTCGAGATCGTACTTCTATGGCCCTATGATGACTTCGAGTTTCTTGATGATTGAATGCAGATCCAGCCTTATGTGATAACGTTCAGCGATAAATATTCGAATACTAGCAGAAGGGCTACATTCACGAGCCTACTGATGATGAGTTGAAGGTAGCTGATTTACTCAGGGCCTGTTCATAAGCCACGTAGACTCATTTTTGAAATTAACACCCCCCCCCCCCCCCTCCCCTCTTCTTTGACTTTTCTCCATACATTTTTTTGAAATTTTGTATGGAGCGTAGACTTTGTTCAAACCAATTATAATTGTGAAAATTAATGATTCCCTCGGCAAATTTACGAATGTGTTGGTAATACATACACACTATAAAAGCGAGCACCAATCCAGTTTGTGGTTGAAATTTGAAATGGAAGAAGCATTTAGCTCTATACTGCTCTTAATATACATTTGAATTTTTTGACAAAACACATTGTGTTCTGCCTATGAATGTATGCCCCAAAAGACTTCATAAAATTTTAAATGTAAGGAGATATCCTCGAGGTATAGTGCCAAATATATTTTTCATATCAGTCATATTTGTGTATTGAACAAAATTGTGCTAGCCGTGCTTTACTTTGTGCTTACGATTTTACCGTTGAGCTAGTGTTTTCAATACGTCTTTGATTTTATTTGTTGACTCCATTTGAGCGGTCAATTGATGTTCGCTCTGCTTGGCCAGCATATTCGACCATACATAAAAGTCCAGTGGGTTAAGGTCCGGGGAGCTGGGAGGCCACAAACTCTTATCGAGAAGATCAGTCAAATTCTCTCGATACCATGCTTGGACGATATTCAACGTGTGGGCCGGTGCGCCGTCCTGTAGATAGACTTAATGATCCTTCCCGCAGAGGTCCCGAAGTGCCGGGGCCACAACCTTCTCCAGACCCTCGGTTATATAGTAGGTGGCCTTGATTTTCACGTTTTTCTCGAAAAACACCAGTGGGATCTTCCCACGCTTGGGTACGGCCAATTTTCATCTCTTCGATGTAACCCCCATTACTTGTACGGTAACCTCCGTTTCTTGTACGGCTTGTATCCCAGGTCCTTCATCATGATGGTGTTGACAGTCCCGATCGACACATCCAGGTCAGTAGACGTCTTCCTAATTGAGCAGTTAATTTTTAGACGAACCCGCTCCCTCACCACGTTGTTGGCTGCTGGGGTTCTTCCCGAACGCAGCCACCCGGATTCATGCCCGAGCCCGTCTTCCGGTACCGACGGATCGTGGTAAAGATGAAATTCTGCTCCACTCCGTGGGATTTCAACCACCGAAATATGTCGCCGGGTCGCTCACCTCTCGCAAACAACTTTACTACGAGCTCGCGGTACTCCTTCATCGTGCGTGGTAAACAAACAACAAATGATAAAGTTGACACCGTGCGTGTCAGTTAGTCTATATATGAGGATAAAACTGACACCAATAACAATACACAGAATGCACATGGTGCGCGTTTACACAACGATGAAAAGTTGTATTATGTGCTGCCTTAGATGTGACGACCCTGTATGTGCCGTGCCATTTGCAGTTTTTACGCCTATTATCATCTGAAAAATAATCGACACCATTGTTATCGTTTTGAGTAACTTTCTGTACCCGTTGTGCTGTTGTCAATGTATTGCGTGTGCATACTTCAAACCAAAATAACCAGAGATTACCAAAAACCACGCGTTTAATGATGGGTGGAGAGAAAAATTGCGCCAAGCACCAATCCAGTTTGTGGTTGAAATTTGAAATGGAAGAAGCATTTAGCTCTATACTGCTCTTAATATACATTTGAATTTTTTGACAAAACACATTGTGTTCTGCCTATGAATGTATGCCCCAAAAGACTTCATAAAATTTTAAATGTAAGGAGATATCCTCGAGGTATAGTGCCAAATATATTTTTCATATCAGTCATATTTGTGTATTGAACAAAATTGTGCTAGCCGTGCTTTACTTTGTGCTTACGATTTTACCGTTGAGCTAGTGTTTTCAATACGTCTTTGATTTTATTTGTTGACTCCATTTGAGCGGTCAATTGATGTTCGCTCTGCTTGGCCAGCATATTCGACCATACATAAAAGTCCAGTGGGTTAAGGTCCGGGGAGCTGGGAGGCCACAAACTCTTATCGAGAAGATCAGTCAAATTCTCTCGATACCATGCTTGGACGATATTCAACGTGTGGGCCGGTGCGCCGTCCTGTAGATAGACTTAATGATCCTTCCCGCAGAGGTCCCGAAGTGCCGGGGCCACAACCTTCTCCAGACCCTCGGTTATATAGTAGGTGGCCTTGATTTTCACGTTTTTCTCGAAAAACACCAGTGGGATCTTCCCACGCTTGGGTACGGCCAATTTTCATCTCTTCGATGTAACCCCATTACTTGTACGGTAACCTCCGTTTCTTGTACGGCTTGTATCCCAGGTCCTTCATCATGATGGTGTTGACAGTCCCGATCGACACATCCAGGTCAGTAGACGTCTTCCTAATTGAGCAGTTAATTTTTAGACGAACCCGCTCCCTCACCACGTTGTTGGCTGCTGGGGTTCTTCCCGAACGCAGCCACCCGGATTCATGCCCGAGCCCGTCTTCCGGTACCGACGGATCGTGGTAAAGATGAAATTCTGCTCCACTCCGTGGGATTTCAACCACCGAAATATGTCGCCGGGTCGCTCACCTCTCGCAAACAACTTTACTACGAGCTCGCGGTACTCCTTCATCGTGCGTGGTAAACAAACAACAAATGATAAAGTTGACACCGTGCGTGTCAGTTAGTCTATATATGAGGATAAAACTGACACCAATAACAATACACAGAATGCACACGGTGCGCGTTTACACAACGATGAAAAGTTGTATTATGTGCTGCCTTAGATGTGACGACCCTGTATGTGCCGTGCCATTTGCAGTTTTTACGCCTATTATCATCTGAAAAATAATCGACACCATTGTTATCGTTTTGAGTAACTTTCTGTACCCGTTGTGCTGTTGTCAATGTATTGCGTGTGCATACTTCAAACCAAAATAACCAGAGATTACCAAAAACCACGCGTTTAATGATGGGTGGAGAGAAAAATTGCGCCAAGTGCTATGAAACGATCACTGGCATAGAATTTGTCACATGCCGAGGATACTGCAGTGGCAAAGTCCACATGACATGTTCGAGTGTGTCACGGGTTCTTTTAGGTTATTTCGTGCAGCATGGCAAAAGCTTTTTTTGGATGTGCGATAAATGCGCTGAGCTATTTGAAAATTCACATCTCCGTTCAATTACTAAGGCGGCTGATGAAAAATCTCCGTTGGTGTCTCTCTCTGAAGCAATCAGCAGCTAACACACGCAAATAAAGCTGTTGTCACATAAGCCCGCCCCGTCTATGCAATCACCAACGATCAGGCAATGGCCGCAAATCGGACAAACTCGAGCTACCAAACGAGCCAAACCTGTTTCAATCACCGCTCAACCGGTGAATAAATTTTGGGTAATTTGTCTCGAATACGTCCTGATGTCACCAACAAGGAGATTTTAGCTTTGATTCCTTGACTTTGATTTGACCCAGGACGCAGAGGTTATCAAACTGGTAGCCAAAAGAAGCGATACCCTCTGCTATATTCCTGACGCCTACAATCGAACACCACCTAGAGTTGTAATGCAGCGTTAATTAATTACAATTTACTGCTCCACGATATGACATTCGAAAATGAATTGATGCTCCACAACTGTTTTCACACTGAACTTAGCATTATGGAAGACTTCGAGCTATTCCTGCCAGCAACTTACAGCCGTCCCGGCCCTACGTGTGGTTGTTGGGAAAGAGTCTTTCAAAACGCAACTACATGCAAGTGCGACTTTCCTACCAGCCCGAGAAGACCTGATTCGCTCTCCGATACCATTAAATTTCAAGGAAGTTTGGAAGCAGCACCTCACGAAACAGCTAGTGTTAGCCGAATGTTGGAACACACCGAGATTTGTATTGTGGAAGCTCTCGATCCCCTCATCGTCGTCGAGCCATGCCCACCAGCGATCTGCAGCCGTCCCGGGCCTACGTGTGGGAGCCGGGAGAAAGTCTTCCAGAACGCTTCTTCAGGCAAGTGCGACTCCATTATTTGCCCAGCCAGACCTGATTCACCCTTCGATTCCATTTACTCTGATTGTACGACTTTTTCTAAGCTCCCGTCGAGTCCAACTTCAGCGTAATAGTTTTCACCAAAACCAGGCTCAATTATCAAATTCATTTCGTTCAACTATTTGGAGACCAGTTCACAATTTTTTGTAAAGATCGTAATCGCATAAAAGGTACTAAATCTCGTAATGGTGGCGTCTTGATAGCAGTATCCAAAAAACTTAACGGTTATCTAGATCCTATTCCTATTAACCCTTTGTTCGAACAGTTATGAGTCCAGATAACAACTTCATACAAGAAGCTCAGTATCGGTGCCAATTAAGCTGCCGTAATTGAATACACTGTTGTCGAAGCCTCCGTATCTTTAATTAACCTCGACGCCGATCATCCTGTGCTGGAGATTATTATCAATCTAGTAGTACTTATGTATTACCATCGATAACATCGTTAATCCAGATGGTCTGAATTTTCGTAGAACTGATTTCACTACTATGAGCCAATCTCTGTCCCAAGTCAATTGGCAGTTCCTTAACTCAAAAAGTATTCGAGATCATCGTCAACGATTGGTTGTTCGATGGTTGCGGACACTACATCTCTCCTGAACAACATGGATTTCAAGGCAGCAACTTGGGACCACTGCTGTTCTCAATTTTCATCAACGAGGTTGGACTGATACTTACACCTAACTGCAGGTCCTTCTATGCAGATGATGTGAAAATTTATGTGTTTTGGCGATGCTTCGATGATTGCTTATGACCACAGCATTTGATCAATAGCTTTGGAGAGTGGGTTTCTAGAAATTTCTTCACTCTGAGTGTTAACAATTGCTCCATTATCACATTTCATCGAAAATTTAACCAAATTGCATTTGCTTACATAATAAAGAACCAGCCTCTTCTGAATGTTAATACTGTTCGTAACCTCGGAATCACGCTTGACTCCGGTTTGACATTTAGACAACACTACACGGATATGATTACCTAAGCCAACAGACAGCACGGTTTTATATTTAAGATCTCCGGCGAGTTTTGTGATCCCACCAGTCTGAGAGCATTCGCATCTCGTGCGTTTTATCCTGGAATTTGGAGCCTTGGTGTGGAGCCCGTTTAAAAGAATCTGGATTGCGAGGATTGAAGCTGTTCAAAGAAAATTTGTTCGGTCATCTCTCGTGGAATGATCATGTCAACTTTCAGTGTACCAGGATCATTGCTCTCTATTGAGTATTGATACGTTGGAGCATAGGCGTACAGTCATGCAAGGAGTCTTCGCGGCAAAAGTGATGCTAGGTGAAACCGACTCTCCAGGAATTATGTTCGAGCTCTTGATCTACGCTCCTAAACGGGTTCTGCAAACATGAACAAAAGACGTTTTCTGCAGCTCGGAACCCGTGCTGGAAACAACGCCAACACGATTCATGTCGTCACGCTTCAATGAACTCTACGCTCTATTTGACTTCAACTATTCCGCTGAGACCTTCCACTACCGGATTCAGGGTAGTTGCATCGAAAGCCGCTAGCTCATACATTGTGGCATGTGCTACGTACTGGTATTGATGGCGAAGATACGAGACGACTGATTCCATAATGAACGATTATTCTCATTCTACTGACAAGTTTTGTGTATGTAGGGTAAGGGGATGTAATGTTAGCCTAGCTCCTTCATTCGGCCTATGTACCAAATGTGTTATTAATTTAGCGATAATCAACAAAATCATTTTGCTATCAGGATAACCGATGTATTCCGAAGAAATTGAGACAATATTAATCAACTTATAGTTGTTCATTTTCACGTAATTTTCTATTTCTTGAACTATTGGGGCATCGCGATTTCACTGGTTATGCTGAACAGATGATCTACACGATCTTCAGGTAATCTAAATTTGGCTTAATTGAATCGATAAAGCAAGTAATGCAGTCTGGATGTGCAGAAAATAGTTACACGTTACAAATTAACCGTTCACATAGCTAAAATAACAACGATTTTACAAGAAAATCATAGACCCAATGTTGGGAACATATTTTTTTATGTTCTCAGCTATGGCCTGTTGTATCAATAACGTAGTAAAAAGGTTGTTATTGGTAAAATTTCAAGTGGAAATGCATAGATTTGCGGTTGTTTATAAGCAAGTGGCTCATCTTAACGCAAACCGAAGCAACAAAATCATTTTATAGTGAATTATATTTTTTTCAATATTGAATAGCTGATAAATCATATTTGAACACCACTTGAGTGTTTCGCGGCAGTTTTACTTTAGTTTATGTTGTGAAATGTTGTGTTAAGTAAATCGAATACATCTAGTCATGCCTTAATTCATAAAATTAGAAAAAAAAACCGTACAAAGACTGTATTTAGTAATAAATCCATCGAATGGGACGAAGCATCCATGAATAGACCGAATTTGGTGCCTATAGACCGACATTAAATCCATATCCATCGAATGATTCTGACTTTATAAAAATGGTTGTTTAACTTTTCGTGATACATACTATCAAATATCTTATCAAACTTGTCTTAGTAAGTGTTTAACTAGTTGAATCTCGCTTACAGCTTAAAAACTTTATGAGTTATAATAAAAAATATAATCAATCATTGCATAATAGGCTGAGTTAAGGGACACATACCCTACTAGAATTAATTTTCCTATACTTGCTTTGTATTCCTTCTATTCTTGTTGATTGAGATAGGGATTTTTCCCATTACATATCAATAAGAGGTTAAATCTGTTATTATGTCAATTATATCAATAAATAAATAAATAAATAAATTTTATCTCATGACATAAAATATACCCTATCTTCTCAAGTACTTTCTTATTGGGCTGGGGAATAAGCAAAGGAAGAAGATTTAAATCGAATTAAATGTTGGATTAACGATAACTTTCTTGTTCGAAGAAGAATATAGAGTATGTGTCCTTTGACTCAGCATAATATGCTACGGTCAATCGCATTTTTGTTGTAACTCATTAAATAATTTTGCTGCAATCGACATTTACGCTTGCTTAGATGATCATTATTATGGTTTCAGTTGAAAACCGAATTTATCGACTAGCGACAATCGATTTTACTCTCGTTCTGTACGTTATACCTAATGTCGGAAGTAGTGCGCTGTATGGCGCATCAGATGCGCTGTACAGCGCACTACTTCCGACATTATGTATAACGTACAGAATGAGAGTAAAATCGATTGTCGCTAGTCGATAAATTCGATTTTCAACTGAAACCATAATATTATTACCACCATATTGGAAAACATACTTTTTGAGGGCAAAAACTTTCGGAGATATGAATGTGTTGTCATTCTATTGTTCCTGAAATGTCGCATGGAAAACAATTGTAGTACGGATTTCATCAACGAAGTGGGTAGGGTAACAATAACATCCCTTAATCCTACCCGATTCATGTAGTTGTAAAATTGAACACGAATAGAACCACGCAGTATTCCGCAGTATTTTACATGGAACTTTTCAATATTATGTAACTGTAACGCCTTGTTGAACTTGCTTTGGTAATAGTTCCAGACTGCTGAAGATGTTCTTAGTTCATTGAAAAATTATAATTATACTTATATTAGGTCTTTCACTATAGCATCAAAAGAAAAAACAATATTCTACAATACTTTAAGCTTAATGTGAGAATGATTTGTCATGAGTTTAGGAGAAACCCCATCACACTATCTCTGAAAGAAGTTCTGGTTATTATAGCAATGGGAATTTGTACAAAACAGCTTCCAATGCACCAAACATTACACGTTTTACACGTTTTAATAGTTCTACGTCAATATACAACGTCATAGTACGGTTCCTTGTTGTCATTCACGTTGAATTATGCCTTCCATTGGTATTTAAAAAAAATTGAGATGAGATAACAATTCGAAACGTGAAAAGTGTTTCAGCTTCCAACGCTCGTAAACGGAAGGGATCATTTACTCCAAACTAAATATTTTATTAAGAAGTTCGACTCAGTTTCGCTAAAAAATGTGGAGTAGTCCCACTTTTTTGCGAAACTGGGGAAACTAACTAATGAAACTTCTAAGCGCTGGATAAATGATTCTTTGTATGTCGTTCGTTGGAGAATCGTCGTTCAATAGTTCAACGGGATCCAAATGCTTGGAAAATCCGTTGGCTCAAACTTGCTGTATCTATTGATAAGTACGTTACATATATCTCACATTAGGCTAGGTTAGGTATAACGTATAGATAAAGCGATTAACCGATTTTCAGTCAACTGATAATCCAGTTCTTAACTGAAATGAGAATATTTGATTTTGACAGACCCGTGTTTCATGGTTCATCGTGCACCTTGAACGCTGCACATTATGCTTGGGCCTTTTTTGTATATGTAACGTATCTATTAAACGAAAGAAATAATTAATAGACATAAAAATATGGAAGAATATCCATATTTTTCCAGTAATGTTTCAAAAACTGGTTATGTTGGTGTTAGATAACCTTAGATATGAGATCACAGACATACTGGTACTGATCTTCTGGGGCACTAAATGAAAGAAAGATTTCCAAGCGATCGCTATACCCTTCTTTGTAAGATGGGTGAAAAACAGCGAAATATGATCTGAAAGGTTATTCAACCCTGCTGCCAATTTTGAAATTTGCGGCTATCCAGGAGCGCATTTATGAAAACTTAAACAACGCACTTACACCTTTTGTATCAGTAACACAGAGCTTGTTATATATTTACCTGTCCATGATGAGATACACAATTAAATTCTTGAGGTTCGTAGCGGGCGGCGTTCATACAACCACAATCAATCTTATTTTTCCAATACTGTTTGAGCAAACGTGTCTGGATTGTCGGTGGCAATGTTGAAGCTGCTATACATGTTACTAATTTTAAAAGTACACAAAAAGCATGCTGTTTAGTGATGTAGAAGGAGCACCAATAATAGAAACGCAACCGAACAGCGCTGTGGCTCAGATAAGTAACATTCTCTCTCTACGAGGAAACGGAAAGAACTGATCGAAGTATCACGCGGAAGAGTATTTTCATCGAAATTCTTTTATTCGTTTTAGGCGTCAGATTCATTTATATGTAGATAACACGGTCGCTTCATGTTTGTTGTTAAATTTGTGAGATAAGCTTAATTTGACTTAACAAACACGATTCAACACATGCGATAATCAATTTATTTTATAAAAAGTAGGAAAGAGAAGTGGAAACAGATATTTGGTGCCTCATACCGATTCTTTTTAGGCACCTGTGAAAAAAAAAGAGGAAACGACGTCTTCGACTATGTATTAGACACTCTAACGGATGGCGATGGAGCACACAAAATTAACGCAAAACTGAAAAATATACCTGACGAAATAAGAACCATATATTTTAATTAAAACTGATTTGCTACAGGTACTGGTTCTAAGGAATAGCACTGCGAACTTTTATTTCGAAAATATTATTTGTTTTAGACAAATTTACTTCCAATCTTACTCGTTCTACTCGGGTTTCCGCAAACGATTACCGTTATTAGTGCTGTAAATAATCATTTCGTCTCAATGCGATTCGTTTGCCGATAATTCGTTCCAGAAGCTGATATTCAAAATAGCATGTTCAAATTTTTCTGGTTGGTTATTTTCTTCAATTTGTCTCAAAAAGCATTGCTCTAACTCCAATTTCAAAAGTGTGAAAGCGGATTGTGGGAATGTTCAAATGATATTCACTTTTGAATATCATTTGAATATTAGACTATCAGACACTTCCGATATAACAGTTCAGACAATTCATGGTTGTGCAAAATTGTAGAATAAGTCAAGAGCTACAGTTTTATACTATACTGTACTTATAAATACAAGTCTGAAACACATTATCAGTACATTAATCCACTTTTTATAGCACTGCCCTCATGTGGTGTGTAAATTCAGCCAAATGCTTTACTAAAATCAGTAGGGTTGAGTACTATTTCGGTAATTGTACAATTACCGTCAGTTTTTCGCTATTATACAGTCGTAATTCCCGTGTCCGTCGTCACATACCTTAGCTAGACCGCCATATTTCCTCCAGGTATTGTCATGACAATTCAGTCATTGCTGTACCTAGTGTGCCTGTATTAGTAGAGTGACGACATTGTCAAAATTGGAACCGAAATTTTCTGTCAGTGTCATTCCAATCGAGCAGGCGACCTGTCAAACGCGTGTGAAGAAAAAATAATGAAAACAAGTATTGTGCTGTTGTTAATGTCAAAGCTGTTTTTCGCTTCAGACATTCTGCTTTTTACTCAATTACAGTAAGTATTTATTGTATAATTATTGATAATATCATGTTTTTTCATGAAAAAAATAGCATTCGCAGGAGGATTTTCTGCATATCAACCGAACCTGAACCGGACCAGCGATAAATTCCATCGAGATTATCATCAAGATTTGGCTGGAGCTAGGGATGGAGGGTTTTTCCGGTGAAGTGAGTGGTGATGTTTACCAGGCAGAACATTTTCCCAGGTCAACAGTTCCAAATCAGCGATGCATCAGCGAACGATTCCGAGTTTCCGGTGGAGTTTGTGATGAAAGTGGTCTGTGTTAATGTTGTGCCAATGTGTCAATTGCGGAAGTTTTTGGATTGCATCGTCCGTGATGAGTCCCGGAGTATTGAATGGAATGCAGACATGGATGGTGAATTTGATGTAAATATTCTGAGTGAAATGTATCGCTTTGCAGCTGCCACTTCAAGCAATGTTTCAAGTTAGGGTAAGTGAATCAGTTAGAGCAACATGTTCTTTTATGTGAGCTTGTAAGGGAAACAGAAACATGCGTTACTGTTAACTGAGTTTCGTGTGTATTATGCTGTGTTACTAATATTGAACGTGAAATAAAGTAACAAAGTTGAGTGGTATTCAGTCATCAAAGTTTATTGGTTTTCATTTTTGTAAAGCAATTTTTACTTGGAGTTTATCACAACAAATACCCACCTGGATTTATATCGTTACACTGCCATAGATCTACTGTAAATTTTATTTTGTGAACCTTTTTGGATTGATGTATCTTCAAACGAAAAAGCAGAAATCTAACTAGGTGAATTGAAGACTGAACGCGATGCAATAAAATATCAACAACGTTCTGAGCTTTGCAAAAAGTCACTTGAAAGTTAAAACAATTTCAGTGTTGTCAACTCAAAGCATCAGGGATGCCAAGTTTGTCATTTTCACAGGGATGACATGGCGTCACTCTACTAATACAGGCACACTAGCTGTACCCTGGTCGGCACAGCGAGTTCTCGCAGCGTTGCAACAATCATCGACGGGGCACGTGGTGATTAACGGTCTACTGTACATTACAAACAATTGCATCTGCTGAAACTGAATAGTTCTTACCATTTAGTGGTAATTAATTGATCTTTGAGCGCTTCTTTTGTTCCGCGCCCATTTTACTATAGGCCGACTCTTTCCGAATCTCGCGCTGCTGAGTTTTGTCCGGTATTTAGAACATAAGTTTCAATTGAATCACTCCCAACATTTCGAAAAGCAAGCAGTTGATCGAGCAAAATAATAAAACATTTAAATTTTTCAACACAGGCAGGAATACAGTACACGTTCAGTTTAATACTGATCGTGTAGATCAGTTGTCCTCCACTGGCATGGTCCAATCATACACTGATTTGGACAAGGATGATAGGCGATTGAAAACAAAATTTATCTACGGCCAATACGCTCGTTAACTTTAATGACTTTATACTTCGTTTAGTAGGACTTGGACAGTATACGTTTTGTTTACCCGAGCTAAAATGACTTACATGTTTTCGGAATAGGTTGGACATAGGAAAATGGGAATAGAGATTCTGTAGTGTCACCATAGAGTTGTCGCCCGCACAGGATCGTTGCGATGTGGTGGATGCCCCCACAAGCAACGCATATGCGTTCAAAGTACAGTCGATCGTCCGCGAGGCATCAGTTTGTTTATGCTGGCAAAGCGTGAACGGACTATACACCAGCTCGAGCGATAAACTTATGCTGATGCAGCGGTGGATAAACAGGCCATTACCATGCATAGCATCTAAGAATTGAAACAAATAAAATTGACAAATATGAATAAATAAATAAATTTTAAAACACACACATACACACACAAACAAATTGAACACATATAGGGTATTTGTCCGTTCACTCAACCTTATGTGCAGCGGTGGGTTATATTTTTAATTATAACTCATATAGTTATTGAGCTGAAAACGATATAAAACGATATTAATTGCTGTATTAAATCACAACAAGTTAAACAACCTACAAGACGAAAACTTTCGATGAATATGGATGTTATGTTGGTCTATAAGCACCATATTGGGTCTGTATGTGGATGCAATTTTTGATACGAACAATCTTCGTAAAATTTATTTTGATTATTTCTTTGGGCACTCCATTTCCAGTTATATTTGCTATAATTAACTTACAACAGGTCATTCAGATTTTTCACATATGATCGATCAGCCATTTCATTTCAAAACATAGGAATTCCTACTAAATAGACATTTTATTACTTCGGTTTCAATTTGGATAAGCCATTTGAAAAAAAAATTAGTATTTTATATGAGGGATATAACCGCAAGGTTCATGTAGGACCGCATTGGTTTATAGTAGAATACTGGTTTCATCTTATTTATATGTATCATACACATATGGTTGCTCAAAATGATAATAAAATAGTTCTATAATTTTGCTTTGGACCCGTCTCTTCTTATGAATTTTTTTCCAGACTGCCCTTTCGTGATCCTCATCTTTCTTGGCCACTCTACTCAACGCTAGTATTATGGTTTCAGTTGAAAATCGAATTTATCGACTAGCGACAATCGATTTCACTCTCGTTCTGTACGTTATACCTAATGTCGGAAGTAGTGCGCTGTACAGCGCATCTGATGCGCCATACAGCGCACTACTTCCGACATTAGGTATAACATACAGAACGAGAGTAAAATCGATTGTCGCTAGTCGATAAATTCGGTTTTCAACTGAAACCATAATATATAGCATGCGAGACGAACCGAAATGATTTCATAAGAGAAGGCCAGTTTTCCTTGGGAAGATATGGAAAGCGGTAGCTGTCCGATTAGCCGGGCTTGCATGACTCTGTCTCCCATACAACAACCGAGCGGACTGTTGCTGGTTCGGATAAAGCTCTGTCCGAAACACCAATTGAAAGCTCGCGTTGAAAACTTAAATCATTTCTGTTCATCTAGCGTTGATACCATAGCCTTGAATGAAGAAAGGTACGAAAATACAGTACGGATCAAAATTCTAAAGAGAGGCGGGCTCAGTTATACAAACAGACACCGGCAACAAAGCAAAATAATTTAGCAGCTGAGGGGTGTGACTATTTCTGTATTCATCATGGAATTAAACAAAATGAAGTAAAAAAACCCGCATTAATCCACCGATGGTGAGACTGAACCCTTCTTACACTTCACCAGAATTACGAACTCAAATGTGGCCAATATGGTACTGGATACATATTTTCATCAGAAATTCCAAGAAGATCCAGGAATATTCAAACATCTAGTTTATAAAATGAACTATTTGTCAATCCTGGACATATTGTTTATCGAAGTGATTAAGTGGCCATATCTCCTTGAAGGATTATCTAATCATAATGAAATTTTGACCAGTTATTTGGAAATTTCATAGCTTTGATTTGGTTCCAACAAAACTAAAATCGGTACACAAGTATGTAATCGTAATCGTATGTAATCGGAGACTAAACTGTTTGATTACTATTATAATAGGCTGTCAAGTACTGTTTCGTTCATATCTTCGTAACGAAATGTCCGAATGAAAAAAAAAAAATAGCGTTCTATGGAAATGTTGTAGCTTCCATTTGCCGTCAACAGAACTGAAATCGGTTCACAGATGGCTGAGAAACCGATGTGACATTATTTGTAACGCACACACACACATACACACACACACATACATACATACAAACACACACACACATACATACACACCGACATGTGCTCAGTTCGTCGAGCTGAGTCTGGTCCTCACAAGTTCCTACATCATCCTTCCACGGGTTAAGAGATGACAAAGACCGCCAGCTAAGGGTTACCACAAAAGTTCAACTCAGTGGACGCAGTGGTTCCACGCCCCAACAAAAAAAAAGGTTGCGTACTTAGCTGGCAGTGCAGCCTGGGCACTGTTGTCCTTCTGATTTAAGCTAGATTGAAGAGGTGCGTGCCGAGCGCCTGTCCACCAAGGAAGTGCGGCTCAGACAGCGTCTGTCCTAGCATCCAGCGGCTTAGTAAGAAACGCTGAATCACGTCGACTACACCTTAGGTGACAGCCTCAGCCTCGGTTCATAGACAAAGAAAAAAAAAGTCAACAAAGAGAATCTATCAATGTTACTTAGGACCTAATGCATTGTTCGGCTTGAATTTATGGTAATTTTGCAGAATCAAGTAAATGAGGATGTCTCAGTTACGATTGATGATGAGGCAATTGATCGCGTTCGGGAGATTAATTCGGGAGATCTTGGCGAGATTATTGATGAAGTTCAACGTTAAAGTTCAACGCTCACATTGACAATGTCATCAATAAAATTGCCAAGAAGTATGGAATTCTATGCCGATTGAAAAACGATTTAACTACTTACAGTAAAATACAGCTATACAAATTCATCATCTCTCCTCATTTGGACTTTTGCCCTTCCATATTATTTTTGGCTAATCAAACACAAATACTGAGGCTACAGCGTTTTCAGAATAAATGGTGTTTCGATCAAAATTTGGTCGACTTAAACTTGACGCACTTCCTTTCATCGTGCATTAAAAAATTTTGCACACCCCTCATTTTGAGGATGTGTGCGTAGCATCATGTCTCTGTTTTAAATTTCGAGATTAGCACTTCAGTTATCAAAATGTCGTCGAAGGAAGAGAAGCAACGCATCAAATTTTGCACGTGCATGGCAAAGATCCAAACTACCCTCACGCCAAGTTGGCGTAATTGTTGAATGTAGCTAAATCAACTGTTACCAATGTATTAAAAGTTTTCGGTGAACGTTTATCGACAGCCAGAAAAACTGGATCGGGGGGAAATCGAAAGCCGGAGGGCACAGCGACGACAAACAGAGTTGCCCGCTGTTTCGAGCGGAGCCCCAACCTCTCCGTCCGAGATGTTGCGAATAAGCTGGGAGTGACGCTTTCAACCGTAGATAGAGCTAAAAAACGAGCTGGACTGTCGACTGACAAGAAAGTGGTGGCGATGATAAACAAATCACGTCGGCCAAAGCACGATCGTGAAAGTTGTACAACACGATGCTGACGAAATTTGATTGCGTGCTACAGGACGATGAAACTTACATCAAGGCAAACTTTAAACAGCTTCCTGAACAGGAATTTTATACGGCAACCGGACGGGAAAAGGTGGCAGATATTTTCAAGCAAATTAAATGGGAAAGGGTAAATGCACCCTTCTTTTTGCGAAATGCTCCTTAAACTTTGGAAAAACGATCCTTAGATGCAATCAGAGTTATTAACCTTCTGGTTAGCGCTTGCCGGATGTTTTGACGGGTCTTAAGTTCTTTCAAGATTGTATAGCGGAGCTTCGCTCAGCAATCATCTAGGTAGTTTTGACGGGTCTTAAGTTTCTCCAAGATTGTATAGTCTTAACGGGTCTTAATTTTCCGATTTTAAAAGTCGTCAAAACAAAATTAAGACCCGTCGAAAAAATTAAGACTCGTCAAAATGAAATTAAGACTCATCAAAATGAAATTTAAACCCGTCAAAACTACCAAGAAGATTGCGGAGCAAAGCTCCGCTATACAATCTTGAAGAAACTAAATGTCGTGCTTTCCGAACTCCATTTTGCTTTGATCGACTTAAAGCAGAGGACTGCAGAGAGCATTAGTTCTTGAAGCCTGCGCTTTTGGTGTGGCGCTAGTGACTTTTTTAAATATTTTAAGCTCGGTTCACAATGGATTACACTTAATATGTAGTATATCACAATATGTAGTATATCACAATAAATCTAAAAAATGGTCACAGTGATGAAAATACCCAACAAGGAAAATACTATGTAGTAATTGACAATAATTCATGAGCAACATGATTTCTAGTTGTCTGAGTAACTTTTTCAATATCATAAGTAGGGATTTAATAAAACGCCATACCTCCAGGGTTCACGACAATATGTGAATTATTTGTATATTTCACCTTTTCGGAATTATTACATTCTATTTGCTTTTGCTAGTTGCTATATTTATTTATTTTGTGTTTTCTGTAACATTCTGGTTTGAAGTGATATGACTTTAAAATGTTCTTCTAAATTTGTTCAGTTCTAGTTAGTCTTTGCTATTTGCACATATCCGAAGTTCCTCGGTAATATCTTGCAAATAATTTTGTCTCTTGACGTTGATTGTTATTTTTGCCATAACATATTAGTTATTTATTCTGTTCTTCACCTAGCAACAAATATATTACATTTTTATGCTTGATTTAATACTTTATTTCAGACCAAGTAGATATTCTATGCAGCACATTCAATTAGATCTCGTGCCATTTATTTTAGTATATCACAAATGGTTACTGTCGCGCTAGTAATTGATATTTCTTGCAATGATGCGTATTTTTTGAATGTAAATGAGTTGATTGTTCCTGCTTTACTTTCACTTGTTAGTTCTTTCGGTGCATAAATTCTTTCAGTTGTAACCATAACTAGATTGTCATCAGCATGTTCTAAATTGAATAGAGATTTGGTATTACTTGTTATACCCTTGGTTTTGACATCATCTAATGAATTATCGATTCCTTGTTTAGGAGAGGGTTGTTTCTCCTCGGAGAATGTTTTGGTGATCTTGATCTTTGGTTTTGTACTATGGGATGAGTAATGCTTGACCGTATTCATGATATTACAAGTTATCTTTGAGGTACTACTACTAGTGATTGGGGTGGACGAGTCATGCAAGTATGTTGAAGAAATGGTTGATGGAATTGATGACGTTGATATTGGATTCAAGTAAACAAACTTCGACTCATTAGAACTTATCGGTGTAAGATTTGTAGCGGTTAAATTTCCTGTTGGACTATTTAATACTGAGTAACTGGAAAGTTTTGAATTAGAAGACCACAGCGATTCTGATCTTAGTTTTATATCTGATTGTTTATTGCTGATATCAACCTTGCTCATGTTCATAAATGTCTCCGAAAGTTGTTTATTTAACAAAGGTTGTGCTGAGTTCATTTCATTAATCGACGGCCTTCTGGAACCACACGTTGATGGTGTTCGTGCTTGAATCTCGTAATGGATCTCAATTTTTGACTTTTGTTTCCGCCAAAAGTTGTGGAATGATTTTTTAATAACCTTATTTTTAATTCCGTAAAATAAAGCATTTATAAATGGAGACATAAGCAGGAAAGTTACTGAGATTTGTAACGCTATTTTCGGTATCATTAAGCCACTTGCTGCATTTTGCTTAATCCCATCGTTCCATTCGTTATCTCCTTGAATCACTGCGACAGTATTATTCCAAAGGCTACAGATGTAATATGGGCAGTAAATAATGAAGATTGAACCAACTAATTGGAATATGGTGGACATTGGACTATGGGTATGATTTTTTAGGCTAGTTGAATTTTGAACCACTTGACTTGAGAAGCTTGGAATGAAAAACGGGTTTCGTTGATGTGTGATTGTCAGTTGGGCTGATAGTGTTACTTCAAGAATTGCCGATGCTATTCGGTGTCGTTGGTATCGAGCTATCATCAAAACCTGAAATGGTAAACAAAATTAATAAAGCTTTTCGTAATTCTTTATTTGGAATTGAGAATTGTTAACATGGCTTTGATGTTGCACTTTGGATCATTAGCAGAGCCAATAGATTGAATGTTCCATACGATATTTGGCATCAGCAGCCAAAATCAATATGTGAAAAAAATCTTTTCAAAGAAATGTTCTCCTGGACGAAAAATACAAATTTATTTATTGATAGGTTTATACCCCACAAAAATGATAGGTTGTATAATAGCGTGCATCAAAAGATTCATTTACCCAACGCTGAATACTTTCATTAGAATTTTTACCCAGTTTTATAAAATAACAGTTGTATAAAATACTAGCTGACCCAACGGACTTCGTTCCGTCTAATATTAATTTATTGCTTGCAATATCTTTAAAATTGATTCACACAATAAATCGGTATTCTAAATTAACATCGTTTTTTTTTTATAAAAAACATACACGTCCTTCATTGTTTTAGTCAATCTGAAAGGGACAGTCAATTTTCTTGGAACTTGGATATTTTCAATTATGGCTTTTAAAAGTATGACAATCGGCAGTCATTTCATATTATTGATAATCTGTGATCAATTGGCCACTTTAATTGGTGTATGATGTTAAAATACTGTAGTCATTTTTTTTTGAAGTTCCAACGCATGAAAAATTGTTGATTTTTGTATGATGTCTTGCCAGACCGACATGAGTTGATTACGGTGCTGTAAGATATCATAAAGAAACTTTCCAAAACAACAGCGTTTTGTGAATTTTCAATGTGACAATTCAGCACTGGCATCTGAATTGAAGATGTTCTATTAACTGATAATTGGAAATTGGGTTTTTCTTGAAGTTTGCTCAGTTTGAAAGGGAAGAAATTTGAATTTATTATGTTGAAAATAATTTATTTGTGATTTTTCTGCATTTTTACAAACAACATTTGATTTATGCAAACAAAATTTGATATTTTAGTATGGAAAAATGCTTGTTTTTATTTTCCAATTTACCGACTTTGCCTGGAAAATTTCCCAACTTTTCTTTTTCTCTGAACCTTTGTTGAACAAAGAGGAAAAAATCATCCGAAGACACCATCAAGATTGGTTCACCAATTTTCGAGGTTTTGCGTCACTAACAAACAAACATTTTTATATATATATATAGATTTAAAGCTTTTCGTATTAGATTTTCCAACAGCACTATTTATTAAAACATATCTAAAGATTCGACGTTAAGGATATTTTAATAGATGTTGTGTCTTTTAAATCCAAAGGTATACAGTAGAGATATGACACTATAATTTATCCTCAAGGTTTTGTTATATTAGCAATAAAATGTTCAACCATTTTTGTATAAGGGTAGGTTTTTTTACATTATTATACACATTTGACACTGATTGAGTTACTTTTTGATGTTATCATTAATAAATAAAAATAGAGATGCATTATCTCAGGGATATAACCGCGAGATTCACGTAGGACCGCAATGGTGTATGGCAATAATGGTTTCATATAATTTATCCATGTCATAACACATATGGTTGGTTAATAATAAAATGTTTTCATAATTTTGCTTTGAGTCGCCACTTTGTGAACTTTGCTTTTTTTTCCTCTGTTCGGGACATAAACCATTCCGACCAGTAATTTGATCTATTGTAGTATATCCCGTTTCCTTTGTTTAGTGCATATCGAGTTACTTCATCACTATTTAGAAATGATGGAGTATTTGGTGTTGTTACAGTTGTCATTGTTCGTTTTGTTGGCAATAAATCAAGTTTTATTGAAAGTTTCCGCTATTTAAACCCTTTGTGAGTGACAGTACTCTTCAAATGCGCGCCCCTTTATCAGTCAAAACCGGATTCATTGCAAACAAAACAAACAATGACTTCGATACTGATCATGCATCAGAACCCTAGTCCTAACCAATTCAAACTATAGAACATCAAATAGAAAATGATAATTTACATTAATGAAGACTAACCATGTTTTCCTTATTCCAAGCTCATCCTTGGTGGTGCAACCCGAGTATTGTAACTTTTCACAAGGCATAAAATGTAATAAGGACTATTATACGTTCCTTTGACTACAAAAACAAATATGTTCCCTAGTTTGAATTATTTCGGACTTAGGCTCAGTGGTAGATCTGATCTCCCGTAACGCACCAAGAAATGGTGATCTATCAGCGTTACGGGCCATGAACTGTGCTTCATACTGCACTTTCGCGACCCTCTTCTTTCTGGGTTATGCTATTCAACGCTAGTATTTAGAACGCTAGACAGACCGAAATAATTTTAGTGTTCGACATTAGCTATAACCTACACAGAAAAAATCTTGTAGTAAAAACTACCATTTTACCCGACTACGCCTATATACAAAACTACCATGATATTGCAGTCAAATGTACGACGTTTAAAATAAATCAATAATTTTTATTATTAAAATTGGCACTTAAATCGGTCAATTTTTGCTTCGAATTGAAAACATGTGAGCCAGTATGATTTTCATTTGCCGCACATAATTTTTAACACCCGTCACTTAATACACAGATTCATTTCCAGTGAGACTAATTTTCAATGGGGCGAGAAATGTCATTCAAGTGTGTTTTCACTTTGCCCTATTCTATCCATCTTCACTTAAAACAAATTATTTAAATAGCCGTGCGCGAAAAACAATCAGCTGCTTTGTCGTTCTAGAAGAAAAAAAACTACAAAATGGAGAAGCACAGTGAAGTTTACCGTGTGTTGGTTGAGGTACTTGGTTTGCCAGCGGAAGCTACTGAATTTTTTGCATGTAATAAATTACTATAGATGTTCTTCTTTGCCATGTAAACATAGTTTATTTTGAATATTTTAGATCTGCCGAGCATTTTTTCTATTCCCGCAGAAGAGCTGCTGGACGCGATAGCTTCAACAAGTTGGGATAATGTTTGCACGAAACTATCTTCAACAAACTTTACGACTGGCGGTCGAAAGAGGTTGAGAAAACTATTCTTGGCGATCTGAGTCTCCCTCTTGAGTTCCTAGAGTGCTGGCAAGGTAAGTTCTATGACATTTTTTTTATATTTATACTGTACCAAATAATGTTTTCGTGTTCGCAATTATCTTTTACAGGTTGCGGATTTTCAACAAAAAATTTGGAGAGGGTGACCATTTAGTGGGGTGATTATTTTATTCACACATTTCATTTTATTTCATAAAAAGATACAATACCAACCTTTTTATGAAAAAATAAAATCCATGCACCTTTTCACATAAAACGTATTAAAAACCCATTTGAATTTTGCTAGGACAAGGCAATCCATGTACACTATAATTAATATCTATTCAGCTGTTGCTCTTAAAGATTATATATTTATTGCACATATGGTTAATTACTCTATGGGTCATGAATAGTATTTGACCACATTTAATAAAAAATAAGTGCAGCACCAATACAGAGCAATATCTTTGCACTTTGCCCAAATCTATAGGTGACTGCACTTAAATTTAAGGTGCATTGTTTTTTGAGTGTTCAACTTTGGGGTATATTTGACAAACCTCATATTGATGGGAAGAAAGATTAGTATTTTCCATTTAATTCCAACTACCTTTGCTTATCTTAACAGATACGCGTACTTCGTCTACAATGTGCAGACTTCTTCAGTGTCTCGTACTCATAACTCAACTGACTCAGTAGGAACTCACTAAGTACAACTATATACATGCCGTAAAAAAGAATAAGTTAAACTCATTTTATGGCAAACCCCAAAAAGGTGGGGTTCAGAGAAGATAAAGAAAAACGCAGCAAAGCCCATCTCGACGATGTCATCACCCAAACTCAATCAAAGGCCGTTGATTAGCGAACCAATGCGCGCCGCAAAACGGCCCCGTGTTCTCGATTCTGTGGTGCATTCTTCTGCATGCCATACCCGATGTGACGAACGAGCCAATTTGCTGACAGCAAATCTGGGGAGTGACACTGGTCCCGAAGTTGTAAAGCTGGTAGGCAAAGGTATGAATACCAGTAACATTATGTTTGTTTCATTCAAACTCGGCCTCGACCCAGCCTCGAAGGACAATGCTCTCGATCCTTCAACATGGACAGAGGAAATCATGTTTCGGCAGTCGAGGAGTTAATTTTCCGTTCTGTTCCAGTGCAACGACCTGCGTAAACCCCTCCTTGGTCCAACCCCCAGCTACTCTCGTTCAAGCGAATTTAATGCGCAGCTCTCCGAAGGTACATTAACTCTAGGTATTGCACTACACACCAAAAAGTGATCAAGGATTTCAGCAAAATGATTTGCTGAAAAACCATCAGCAATATCACGTTTTACTGAAAATTAGCAATTTGGTTTGTTTTTACTGAAAAGCAGTAACCTGACCCAGATTGCTGAACACTCAGCAACTTTGACCACCTGACTGTCAGTCTGTCAAATTAATTATAAAAAAAAGAAACGCTGTCATTGTTTTGTCGGCAACGCTCGTGCAATTTGCAAAATCCATCCCGTGGAGTCAAGCGTGCAGTTCCTGGACCACAAATAGTCGTGAACTTTTTGGATCGTATTATCGAGTGGATCAATGTTTGAGCTAACACATTTTTCAAAACTCTTTGAAAATAATACTGATCATATTTTTCAGCCTGAAGACGACGTCGAACAATTCGCTTCTGGCTACATGAAAACGAAGCTCCCGATCCTTATCATAAAGGCACCGCAGTACGAGGAATGAGCTGCGTATATCCGGTTAAACCGACGTGTATTTCCGGTAGGATGTAATATCCTTCGAGCATTTTTACTAATGCTAAAAGTATAATATATTCAATTTACTAGTGCAAAAGTATTATATATTCAAATTGAAGTTTGAGCCGTCTCTCGCAATTTTTTTCAATTTTTTCACTGGAGCTGTTTTGGCCGTGGACAATGTGACCACAACCTTGAATAATCATTTTTGAGCTTGACTAAGCAAGATACTGAAATATAAATGAAAAAACCAAAATAAAATGTTTTTAATAATCGTGAACATGAAATGGAAACCAGAAAACTGATTTTTCAGTAAATTGACATTTTTTGCTGAATTCTGCCAGCAAAGTGCCGTCAATTCACGAAACAGCAAAAATTGCCGAATCTTCAGTAAATTGATAGTTTTTACTGAATTATATCAGCAAAGTACCGTCAAATCACGAAACACCTAAAATTGCTGAATTTTCAGCAAAAATCAGAGGTTTACTGAAAGTTTAGCAAACATCTGTCAAGCAGGATGACATTTCGTATTACTGAAAAAAAACTGTAATTTTATATTGCTGAAATGATTACTTTCTTCTTAGGTTAGAAATTCTCTTACTTGTTTCCAATTCATAAGAATGGAGACAAACGGGATGTTGCCAATTACCGTGGAATAACCACCTTGTGCACATGCTTCAAGCTATTCCAGATAATTGTGAACGATTCCCTGTTTGCATGTTGTGAACAGTATATCGATACAGAGCAACACGGCTTTTACCCGAAACTATCCGTATCCACGAGCCTGGTACAATTTACCTCTACGTGCCTGCGAAGCATGGATTCAGGATGGCAAGTTGATACAGCGTATATGGACTTGAAAGCTGCATTCAACTCAGTAGATCACGAAATCCTTCTGGCACTCATCTAGGGGCACTGGGCGTCTCATCTAAGAGTGCAGATTGGTTCAGATCCTACTTGATGGACCATTCAGTGCGGGTCAAGATCGGCTCATCTGAATCGGAATTATTCTCAAATGAGTCGGGAGTCCCGTAAGGTAGTAACCTCGGCCCGTTGCTCTTCTCAATTTTCTTGAATAATGTTTCGTTGCTGTTACCTTCGGTATGCCGCTTCTTTTTCGCTACAAAATAATAAAATTTCTCTCAGACTGCTTTGATCACAGCGTTAAAAAAATGCAACGTTATATCGTATTACCGCAAACACCAGCCGATTACATTTGACTATGTATCATCGGGACGATGCCTTACTCGAGTACAGCACCTTCAGGATTTCGGTGTTATCCTTGATACCGGACTCCCCTTCCAAATGCAGTATAACGATATTGTTGCCAGAGCCAATCGTCAACTGGGCATTATTTTCAAAATTGCTGATGAATTCCGTAATCTATTGTGCCTCAAGTCCCTCTATTGCTCACTTGTACGGTAAATATTAGAAACAAATGCGTTCGTCAAGAGTCCTTTCCAAGCCATTTGAATCGGCCGAATTGAAGAGTTCAAAAAAAAAATGTGAGATATGCTCTTCAAATTTTTGGTTGGCGTGATCCAAGAAACCGCCACCATACGAGACGCGGTACCGTCTTCTACTGATCGGACCACTGGAAACTACTATCAAGAGACATCGACTGCCCGGCTTTGCTGACAAAGTTGAATATGTACGCACCCGAGTGACCAGTTCGACAACGTATTTTTCTGCTCTTGGAACCACGGAGCAAAAATTACGCTTTGCATGAACCTATTTGTTCATTTTGTCAGCGGTTTGACGACTACTTTGTCTTCTGTGACTTCAATATTTCCATTGCCGTGTTTCACGAAAGACTGCTAATTTTTCTAAATACCGCTAACCGTTACCAATTAGATTAAGTTTTATTTATTGATTGTCAGTTGAATTATGTATGTTAAATTAATAAATAAACATTTTAGTCAGGTGTCTGAGAACCAAAACAGCTAGTTTTCATCGATCTTAAAACCTTGTTTTCTCAAGTTCATTTTAATCCTATCAAAGGTTTTTTTTTCTCCTTTATGAAACCAACTGAAACCAAGTCCAAGTTTGCAGAAAATTGGATCATCTTTCGACCTGTGAAATAAGTGCCGTTATCCGTAACGACCGTTTGAGGTACTCCAAAGTGCGAGATTGTAAGCAAATCCTATAAAAGGTTTACCTCGCAGATTTTATTAATGCACATGATAGTACCAGATCATGGATAATATAATCATAAGCATAGATCAACCTCAAATGAGGGGTAGAAACTATGACTATAAAATTTAAATCAATGTTCAACATCACATTCTGGAAACCAGTCTAGATGTGAGAATGAGCTGATGTAGACATTCTATCCGGTACACGCTATCAAATGCAAAATACGCAAAAGCCAAAATTAAGCGAACTTCTTCAGCAGGTAAGAAACTGATGGTTTTCTGGATGATGTATGTTCTATTTCACTGTCATAGATTCGGTTTCTATAGATTAGGGACCGATACCTCAGCCGATTACGAGTGGAGAGTTTCTCATTCTCTCGCATAATCGATAGGAGATCAGGGTGCTGACCCATCAGCCGATGAGTTACTGTTCAGTTTATCGCTAGCCACCGGTGAAAGACATGCAAAATAAAAACCATTCTGTAAAACAGTTTCGTGTGGTTTTGCAGTTTATTTAGAGTGCCGAGTGTATCCCAATTTTTGGAAAACCATTAGAAGATTGGTTAGCCACGACCTGCCCTAACATTTTTTGGTGCCGTGACCAGGATTGTGGCTATACCGTCGATTCCCCAGATTTAAACCTATTTTGGAGATAGTTGTTACCCAACCGCCATCACGTTGTATGAAAGCCACGCTATTCCATCTAAAGCACCATTGTGATTTCAGACAAAACCTATTTTGTCCAAGGGCATTGTTCAGATGTCCAGAGCGAGTTGAATACCGCGATTGTTCCTGATCCACGTTGCTGCTAACTAATATCAAGGCCTATTGCCTTAGTTAAAAGGTAATGTACCTGCCCAACGTTCCTGAGCGCATTTATGGGTGCTTTTAGATGGTTCTTTCCCTTTTGCATGAACGCCACGTCATCGGTGCTGCTAGCAAACAGTTTCTACTAGACGATTACCACCATCCAAATACAATCCGTCAGTCATCCCCTATCATCCCGCATCTGGAGAAGCCTGCATGCTTAGCTGAGGACATTTACATGCCACTTCAGTGCCCATTCACAAAGATTGCGTCAAATTTGCCTCCAATCCACAATACTCGAGCTGCGCAAGGTGCTCTTGCTTCTGAGTTCCAGTTTTTCTTGATAATACAAGGTCGAATAGCCTTGGCAGAGGTCAGTATCTGTCCAAGTTAATTAATAAGTTGCATTCGGGTCTACCTGATCTTTTGTTTGCCAGACACATTCCGGTCCTGGACACATTTCTACTGCTCGTCCTACGTCATCGATTAGTAACCCTTTTGGCATGATGCCAGATGACAATATCACCACGAGGCAGAAAGAGCAGCTCACCACTCAAAGGACGACGCTATTGGCGCAGTTAAATCGTGCAGACCAGTTCAGACCCATTATGACGCCGGACGGGATGAGCTCGAGGTACCACTACGCCTGGAAAACCTGGACGTGCTTTGGACAGCGCTCGAAGAAGTACAAGTCGCCATTGAGGACCTGGAGACCACCAATGCGGGTAAGACCGCCAATCTCGGTATTCGTGCTTCGTTTGAACCGAAGCTTTTCCGAATTAAATCCAACCTGAAAGCCAAACTGCCTCCGCCAATTCCTTTACAAGCCAGTCGCCCTCATGAAACCCCCTTTCGAATACCTTCCACGTTGTGTAGTTTGAAGTTGCCTACTATTTCGCTCCCAGAGTTCGACGGTGATTACCGTCAGTGGCTAACGTTCCATGACACGTTTCAATCCCTCATTCACGACAACAAAGAGTTGCCTGTGATTCAAAAATTTCATTATTTACGCGCAGCCCTTAAAGGAGAGGCAGTGCAACTGATTGAGACGATTGCAATCAGTGCTGCAAACTATCCACTGACTGGCGTGGAGTTCGTTAGTTAGCCGATATTCTAACGAGTATTTGCTTAAAAAGCGACATCTGCAGGACCTAATGGACGTGCCACGCATGAAGAAGGAGACGGCAGCGGCATCACATTCTACCCTGGACGGGTTTCAGCGGCACGTGAAGATCCTTCAGCAGTTCGGTGAGCCTACGAATGCATGGAGTACTTTGCTGGAGCATTTGCTGTGTTCAAAACTTCACGAGGACACAATTAAAGCTTGAGAGGATCATGCTGCATCCGTCGACGGTCAAAGCTACTCGTGCATAATCGAATTTTTGGAAAAACGAGTTCGTGTGCTGGAATCAATTTCGGCCAACCATCATGGCGTTCAACATACTTCCACATCCCAGCCGAGTGGACCGCACGTCCGCAAACAACCTTTCTTCAAGATGCCATCCCACGCCGCAACAGAACATTCCTTTCCCAAGTGCTATGTGTGTGAGTGACAGCCATCATCTGCTTGTGAAATGTCCTCCTGTATGGCTGTTCCCGAGAGGTTACGTCTAGTGAATTCCAAGCGTCTTTGTGTAAATTGCTTCCGGAAAGATCATTTCGCCCCACACCATTCTCTTCTTCACTCTGGATTCTCTAGTGCTAGTGCCAATTCTTCCAACCAACATTCCAGTTGGACAGCAAGCCAAGGAATTTTCTACCCAGAGCCGTCTTCAAGCAACTCCTCATCCAACGACCAGCGCAGAGTTCAATCCGCTTCTGCGATCACTAAACCGGACAATGTACAGTGCGCCAATTTTGCTCGAGGTACAGTTCCTACAGTATTCATGCTAACTGTTGTCCTTCGAATCGTGGATGTATATGGCAAGAAGCATTATGCACGTGCTCTGCTTGACAGGTGATCCCAGCCAAATTTGATGACGGATCGTTTGGCTCAATTACTGCGACTAAAAAGCCAAAAATCCAGCGTTGAGGTGCAAGGTATTGGATAAAAACCAGAATACGCCACTGAGTTCGTAACTACCGAAAATTATTCACGAAAAGGAGACTTCACACGCAACGTGTCATTTCTGATCCTACGGAAGATGATATCCAGCCTTCCTGCCAATACTGTGTCAGTAGACCATTAGAAGCTTCCCAAGGACATCTTCCTAACTGATCCTGGCTTCAACCGTTCCAGTGACGTGGAAAAAAAAGACGTGGACCTGATACTGGGGTCGCAGCATTTCTTTGACTTCTTCCCCACATCCGCCAGAATACATCTGTCGAATTCTCTTCCCATTCTTGTAGATAGCGAGTTTGGATGGATCGTCGCAGGTGGAGATCATCTAGTTTCTTTATCCAAAAATTCCGTGTCGTGCAAGACTGTTTCCATGTTATGTCTCGTGGAATGCATGGAAAGATTTTGGAAAATTGATATCACTACCAGACCTGCAGTTTCCATGGAAGAAAAATTTTGTGAGGACTACTACGCATCGACCGTTTCCCGAACCAAAGAAGGACGTTATGTGGTGCGCCACCCAAAGCGTGAAAATTTCGATGCCATGATCGGAGACTCCAAACAGACAGCTCTGCGGCGTTTCACTATGCTAGAAAGAAGTTTTTCTAGTAGACCTGAGTTGAAGGTGGACTACGTGGACTTTATGGAGGAGTATGCATCCATGGGACACATGCGTCTTGTCCAAGGAGAGGAACCTTCTAATATGCCGGTGTTCTACCTTCCACACCACCCGGTCATAAAAGAAGCCAGCACGACAACAAAAATCCGCGTCGTGTTCGACTGTTCCAGCAAGACAGCTTCTGGGTTCTCTTTGAATGATGCACTGTGTGTCGGACCAGTCATACAGGATAATCTCCTGACTCTGGTGATCAGGTTCCGCAAATTTCTCGTAGCAGTCATTGCGGACATTGCAAAGATGTACCGCCAAATACTAATTCACCTCGACGATATCCCGCTTCAAAGAATCATTTGGCGATCCTGTTCTTCCGTTTCTCTATCTGTGTATGAACTCCTGACAGTCACCTACGGCCTCGCCCTGTCTTCGTTCTTGGCAACGCGCACCCTGCAAAAACTCGTGGCCGATGAAGGAAATTCCTTTTCACTCGGTGGACCCGCTCTACAAAAATCGTTCTACGTCGACGACTTTATAGGAGGAGCCGATTCCGTTCCAGAAGCCATCAAATTGCACGACGAGTTGACAGAACTTCTTGCAAAAGGAGGATTTCCCAGTCGTAAATGGACATCATACAAGCTGGAGGTTCTCGAAGGTCTAGAAGCCGATCGCGTAGGAATTCAATCGAGTATTCGGTTCGACTCGGGCGAGACTGTTAAGACCCTAAGCATCTGCTGGGAGCCAGAAAGAGACCAATTCCGATTCAACTATCTCGTGGCCCAAAATTTTCTTCGCACAACCAAACGATCCATCCTTTCAGCCATTGCTCAGCTATTTGACTCATTAGGTTTAGTAGCAACTATCGTCGTACGAGGCAAAATGTTAATGCAGGAGCTCTGGTTGACAGCTTGTTCCTGGGATGATGAAATCCCAGATACTTTGAAGCAGAAGTGGGAATTGTTCTAGCATGAACTACCGAATTTGTCCAGCTTTCGGATCGATCGCTACGCTTTCCAAGCAAATTCCAAAGTTCAGCTCCATACTTTCGCAGATGCATCAGAAGCTGCGTACGGGGCTTGCACCTACGCACGCTCTGTGGACTCAGAAGGTAGCATTAAAACTCTGCTGTTGGTTGCGAAAACCCGTGTGGCACCGCTTAAAAAGCTGTCAATTCCAAAACTCGAGCTGTGCGCAGCCGTGATCGCAGCTCAGCTGCATTGTAAAATCATTGAAGCCTTGGACACGAACATCGTTGGATCCTTTCTCTGGTCTGATTCAACGGTGACACTGCAATGGCTAAAATCCCCTCCCAGTACGTGGAAGACATTCGTTGCCAACAGAGTGTCAGAAATTCAGACAACTACGCATGGTGCTCGATGGAATCATGTAACGGGCTCCCAAAACCCCGCTGATTTGCTGTCTCGTGGGATGAAAGTTACAGATTTCTTGAACAGTGTACTTTGGAAAACGGGACCTGACTGGCTTTCCCGTCCTGAAGGTGAATGTATTGTTACTGAGCAGATCGTGTCGCCCGAAGCAGATAGTGAACGAAAACTAGTGATTGCTGCCGTCGCCCGAGCTGAGCCTAAGTACAACGCGATCTTCTCCCGTTACTCCCAACTTTCCCGTCTAACCCGTATTATGGCATACTGCATGCGATTCGCTGACAATGCCCGGTTGAAAACTAGAACACACCCTGTCGCGTTTAGTGGTCCTAATCCAAGCCTTTCGCTATCCGTTGAGCAGCTTTTACACGCCAGAACCAAACTCGTTCGCCTCGCAACAAGCAGACTGTTTCCAAGACGAGCAACGAGAATTTGAGCAAAATCGTCCACTGAAAAGGCAATCTTCTTGTACGGCTTCTTAATCCATTTCTGGACCAACAAGGTGTCTTGAGGATGGGAGGGCGACTTAGATTGGCAGAACGGTCTTGCGAATCCAAACACCCAGCTTTGCTACCCAGATTCCATCCCCTCGCGAAGCTCATAGCAACCAACTTCTATATCAAATTAATCCACGGTGGCGGCCGTTTAACACTGGCCGCAATACGCGAAGAGTTTTGGCCAGTCCATGGACGACGACTGGTACGCAACGTCATTCGCAACTGCATCCAATGTACCCGAGCGAATCCCGTCCCAGTCCGTCAGCAGATCGGCCAACTTCCAGCAGTCAGAGTCAACCCGAGCAGACCCTTCGCCGTGACTGGGGTAGACTACGCAGGACCTATGTATCTCAGAGCAGTGCACAAACGAGCTTCGCCAACAAAAGCATACATATGTGTATTCGTGTGCTTTACCACGCAAGCAGTTCATTTGGAGCTGGTGAGTGACCTTTCGACACAAGCTTTCCTTACCGCTCTCCGCCGATTCGTTGCACGCCGTGGCCGTCCAACACACATACATTCGGACAACGGCAAAAACTTCATCGGAGCGAAAAACGAGCTGCACCTGTTGTATCGCAGACTGGCCGATGAGAAGGAAGTCGATAAAATCCAGAGATTCTGTGCTGAAGAACAAATTACCTGGCACCTGAACCCACCGAAAGCACCACACTTCGGCTCTGGGAAGCAGCCGTGAAGGTAGCAAAGTCGCAGTTGTATCGCCAACACACGTCTCTCATTTGAAGACGATGCTTGCGGAAATAGTGCCATGAATTCCCGCCCACTTGTACAGATAACTGAGGATCCAGAGGACTGCAATGTCATAACACCTGCTCATTTCTTCATCGAAACGAGTATGCATGCTGTGCCCGATCCAGATGTAAGCGAAATCAACATAACTCGCCTGATTCACCATCAACGATTGCAGCAGTTGTTTCAGCAGTTCTGGCATCATTGGAGAAGAGAATATCTCCAAGAGCTCCAACGGGACACAACCAGATGTCAGCCTAACAACGAAATACGTCCCGGTAGACTAGTCGTACTCGTGGATGAATTTCAACACCCCACGCGTTGGCCTCTCGCCCGGATCGAAGATGTCCACCCAGGAGCAGACGGTTTAGTGCGTGTGGTCACCTTGCGTACACCGAAAGGCCGTTTCAAACGTCCAACGACGAAGATTTGTCTTCTACCAACGGAGGGAGCCAATGCAAATGAGAGTTAGTTATGTACGTCAAGAATTGTAGCATTGAATTATTAAACCGAAATTTATATTATTAGTAGTATAAGTTATGCTGAATTTATCACTTTTATAAATGTTTGAAATAAGTGCATTTCAAATGTGTCAAAGGTGGCGGCGAGGTTCTATTTCACTGTCATAGATTCGATTTTTCTATAGATTAGGGACCGATACCTCAGCATATAACGAGTGGAGAGTTTCTCATTCTCTCGCTTAATCGATAGGAGATCAGGGTGCTGACCCATCAGCCGATGAGTTACTGTTCAGTTTATCGCTTGCCACCGGTGAAAGACATGCAAAATAAAAACCGTTCCGTAAAACAGTTTCGTGTGGTTTTGCAGTTTATTTAGAGTGCCGAGTGTATCCCAATTTTTGGAAAACCATTAGAAGATTGGTTAGCCACGACCTGCCCTAACAATGTATTTTAAATCCTTAAAATGACAGTAATTAATTGTTAGTCAGTTATGATTTATACATCGAATCAATAACCCGACAGATAGAGTTTATGTTTGTATCATTGAATGTAAGCTAATTTGGAGAATGTACACACTTAGATTTTTTTACAGTATACTGTAATTTTTTACCGAATATGAAACAGCTGAACATTCGGTAGTCGATTCGGTAGTTTCAAAGTTTTACAGTCCGTTCAGTTAATTTAACTTCGCTACTGAGCTGTCAAAATTTACCGAAACGATCTGTAAATATTAACGAACGATTGGTAACACGCGCTGTCACATTTTTACCGAAAATAACGTAAAAAATTTACAGTTGCGCATCAAAATTTACAGATTCGTTTGTAAAAGTTTTTTTTTTATTTTCTTTCTTGCTTTCATCATTTAAGATAATTAAGATAAATTAATAAATGTTTTGGCATTTATTTGCGAATCATTGGACATTATTAAAATTATTCTTCAAAAACGTACACTTCATTCGATGATAGTTGATCAATTTAGGCTTTTCAAAATAAATTCCCCCGTTGTTGTAGGGTTTCCCACATCTCGAAAAACCGCGGAAATAAATGAGAAAAATTGCATGTCCTCAGGTTTGTAATTAATATTGAAAGCAGCGAAGCACTCACACAGCACGCACAATATTCAACGTCTTTCTTAAAACTTATTGTCCAATCGTTCCATGCAATGTATCGCCCGAGCCCCTCCATATATCCCGGGCTCACCACAGAAAAAACATACGATGGGTACTTCTTGCATCATCTATGAAATATAAGAAGAAAGGAAAGGTTTCTTGCTCCTTCATGAAGGTTTCCAATTTTGTCCAATATTTGTTCCATTTTTGGCACTTACTATTAACTGCACCGTCAAACAACAGAACTGGCGAACATTCGAATTTTAAAATGGTGGCAAAGGTTGAGTTTGACAGCATGGAATAAATTTACAATTTATTCGGTACTTGTTTTACAGTTTATTTTGCAAAAGAATAAATTTACAGTACATTTTTTTTTACAGTGTTGAGGAACTGCAATGATTAACTGTTTTGATCGGTATTTATTTTTACAATTTTCGGTAGTTTTCTATAAATTACAGAAATTCAGTATTTTTGATTGCTGGAATTTTGTAAAATGGCATATTTTACAGAATTTTCGTTGAAATTACTATTTTACAGACCGAGTTCAGCAAAAAAATTACCGAACATAATTTTGGAAATTTTGTGTGTAGGAGTTTAAGCCCTATTTCCTACACGGAGAAAAAAGATTGGTAAACACAAACCTTTTCTAGTTTCATTTAACCGGAGTTTCACGTTGAATTTAGCACAAACATCATATTAGTTTGGTTTGACTACCTACGGTGGTTAAAACAAATTAAAATTTTGAGTTATTGTTTCGGGAATTAAGTAGTTAAGTTCAACTGACATACGGTTGAATTAACCATTATGTTGGTTGTTTCATTATGACAGCTACGAAAATAAACAGATTTCTTGGTTGATTCTACCAACGCTTATGGTTTGTTTCAAACAAATTTTAGTATGATTCAAACTGCATTGCTGAACTGCATTCATTCGAATAAAATGATTGGGAAACTAGGAGAATTTAAATTCTCCTAGTTTCCCAATCACAATCGTTCTACTAATACGCTCAAAAAAGTTTTTTTTTAAAATAGTGTTTAAAAAAAGTGAAAGTTGAATAAAATGCGAATTAAAGACATTAGGAAAGTGCACATTTACAATAGACTTCTCTCCGTCTAAGAGAAATATACAAATGTTAATGCGAGCCTTTCTATTCTTATTATTTTTAAATTAAAATATTAAATTTTTACCTATTGGTGAATGATAGCGTGAGAGCATGCAGTGGGCCGGATGATGGAATATGAAATACCCAAACAAAAATATGTTTCAAACTAAGTTTTTAGTTGTTTTTTCTCCTAACGAGATATCAGTTTGAATTAACCGCCGCTCTGGTTAAATTAATCTAAAATTTCAATTTGTTTCCTGGGTCAACGCAACCTGTGTTTTGGTAATAATAAATCCCTGTCAACATGTAAACAACAAAAATATTAGTTTAGAACAACCATAATTTGTGTTGTATGATGGTAATATATTTAGGTAGAAACAACCAACCTACCTGTTTGTTTCAAAACGAAATCATTGGTTTGAAACAACAAAACGGTTTTGTAAAACAACCAGTTTTGTTAGTTTGGATGTCAACCAACAAGTTTGTTGTTTCAAACGGGACTCTTTTTTCTCCGTGTAACAACTGAGGAAAACGAGGGATGTAGCTTATCGATACTTCCGTTCCGCCTCTATGCATATTGCTATGAGCAGAGCTCGAAAAAATTGACACCCGTCGTGAACGATGAGTAAAAAAAATATTCAGTAGGTACAATTTTCCTTCTCTTCATTTCGTTCTATCAGTCACGCAATACATTCGTGTTTACTATTTTGCTATGCTCAGTCACTCCGTTGTCCTCGTGTTCCACACAACTCATTCACACCACAGCAAATGACACGGCTATTCAAGCCTCACGAGATTTTGGTTGCTTGACTGAATGTTCTTGTAACCAGTCATTCATTTTCGCGTTCGTGAGTGATTTTTTTTTTGCCACAGGATTTCAAGTATTCCCGAACATGGCTGAAGGCAAAGGAAGCCAAAAAGCCAAATGGCCGAAATCGCTACAGAGTTTGTGGGGCATTTGTTCGAGAAAAGGCATTTGTAGGATCGATTCGAGAAGTTTTGGTTTTTTCCACTTCATTGATTCTCCAAATGAATGACTGTTCTTTCGTCTTCACGGTAGAACGTTGAAATTGAATGAGTTTTTTTCACTTACGTACATTCACTGCTTTCTGGAACGAATGAATGATCAAAGTAAAGCAAAACAAAACAAGTTGACTCCTCTTGCACAAGAGATTCATGAAGTCAAATTTGTGTTTACTTCATGTACGCTAGGAACAGTGCGTGATGACTAATATTTTGACTCAGTCAGGGTGCAATTTGAGAATTGAATATGATATTTTTAAGCTCTGGCTATGAGGTAACAGGTGGTTGTCCACCGATTGCCTGTCGATCTGCCAAATTTGGAAGACGTCTGCATTTAGTTGCCTCAAATTATTATATTCCGCCCACTATATCACAAAACATTGCGATTGGTTGAGTGGATTGGAGATAATGAAATTATTGGGTATATGACCAAGTATCCCCCGGGTGGTTGCCAAAAAGTTGCCAAAAGGCACGAATGGCTTCAAAGGACTCTAATTTTGTAACTTTAAATGTATGAGCATAGATTGCTCTCTTTAGACGGTTCAACTTGTTTGATGCAGTTATTGGTTACAGTAGTTAAAGAGTTTATACAATGTAGTTGAGCAAATTGACAGTTAGTAAAAGTTGAGTTTTTGTTTGAAATTGTAGGATGTCTGAATTTGTTGGTCAAACTGATTTCTTTACTTTTCGATGTTAAAATCGGAACTGACCAAAACCGGTGGTAAACTGTGCGTAAATGTGTCCGCGAGTGTTAACGAAATGTTTAAGTAAAATACTTGAACAGATTTCATGCCGAAAAATACTGAGTTTCCAGTGACAGTTTTTTTTTTTTATTCTAGCTTTGTTTCATGTAAGTTAGGCGGAATATGTAATACTGATGAATTGAGGATACATATCTTAAGTTGGAAGGGGCGACCCTGAAATTTCCAAATGTTGCACGTAGTCGAATGTCGCTTGGCATCTATAATTCAATGTGATGGGATTGGGTTAACGCATGAAGACCCTACATGACCCTAGTAAACGTCGCCCTTTTTTGAGTCAGCATAAAGAATAATTAAATAATATTTTCTTACTTTCATGTTGCATCCTAAAATCAGAATGATTGGTAGAAATATCGTGAAGGCCGTCAAACTGGTATTATACACAAGAGATCCACTTGTTATGAAGTTTGGTACACATACTTCGTAGTATGTATCATAATGATATGGAGAAACGAGCAGGAGCTGTGGCAAGCTAAACAGAATTGATAAGCCCCAACCGCATCCCAGGCCAATCAAGACCTGAAAGAAAGATAAGAAATTAGCATTAAAACATTTTAATCTGTAACAAAAATGCTGCACGAACCATAGAAATACGATGGGACATTGAAGGCTGATGATGTTTATACTGACTAATTAATAGAATTGTGAATAATTAAAGACCTATATACATGCAGAAACTAAAAATAATATGTACATAAATATACATTAACATACAAAATGTTAGGATGCAATAGCCAATTTGTTGAATATTCGAATTCCACCCATGTAACCGCAAATCAATAACTGTTTTTCGCAAAGCTTAAACGCATATACGATGAGGAAAAACTTGCACCCATTTTTTATTTGCATATTTCCTAACATTTTTTTTTCCAACACACGCATTTATTTTTGTAAACAACGATTCAAATGTTTTGGAACTCTTAGCATTTATACGCGAACTATTGCAACCATCTTGTTAAGAAGACACTAAGGTTTTAGTTTATTTCACGCTACTAGGGGGAGAGTTTGGAAGCTGATTCATACAAACATTATTAAAAGTCAATACAAAATATCTGAGAATGGGATGGATGGGGATTGAAAATGTGCATTTTTTGTGAAATGTTAATAATAAATGTTCTAAACTGGGTACCAATTTCAGTCCACGGAGATCGGCATACATGTTCAAAGCGCAATGTAATCACAGTTAAAACATATTCTCAGGAAGCGGCAAACAAAAAAATGCTCGAAATTTCCATAGAATTTAAATAGCCTATGCCAATGGTATCAATGTTGAAATTGAAAGTTTCCATCGAAATATTAAAATGATCATTACTTTATTTATGTTTTTTATAGTTTAATTATTGTCATGGCATTGGCCCCTTAAAATAGTAATGAAACAATTAACAATTTTCATTAAAAAAATTAAATCTTCCATTGAAAAAACTAAATTTCTCATAAAAATATCACGAAGAGCAATTAAAAATGGCAATTTTCCATGGTGAAAGCAAAAATGTCCCATGAGAAATTACAAAATTTCCACGCAATGAGCTTTAATTCCAACGCAGGTGAATAATAATTACATCAATTACAGCTTTAAGTACTCTAATTACACACTTAGAAAATTTTACAGTATTCGGTAATTTTTTACAACAAGTTCCGGTAATTACTGTAAATATTCACATACTGTAAAATTTCACCGAAATCTGGTAAATCAGATTACCGAACGTTCAGCTGTTGAAATTTGGGTAAAAAATAACCGAATAATGTAAAATTTTCTAAGTGTGTACTGTTTATTTGTTATCAAATCTATGAATTACAGCCGAAAACTTGTAATTAGAGTTAATTTGTAACATTTTAAGTACCATTCGTTACATTTTAGGTAATCTTGAGCATGTTAAATAACAATAGCAACAGAATTTTTATAACTGCGACTATAATTTCAGGATTCATTGATTATTGCATTAACTCCATACGTATTTTGCGCACCAGTTTGGGGTATTGCTTGACCATCGCATTTGTCAGGGAGAGATATAAAATTATGCAAGTTCAAAAAATATAAACTATGAGGATTGAAAATTGATCGTTAAACTAAATAAATCAAATGGCGCAAGATGAAATAAAGCGATAATAGTTGTTTTAAGTATCAATTTAAACCAAAAAAAAAACTTACTCCGGTTTATTGGTTCAGCCTACTTAAGGAATGTTCTTGTGTTGCCTCCATATTTAGCTCTTAAACCACTTGAATTGAACGCGTATGTCTGTTCGACAGTATTTTTAAACGATATTGATGTGTCGAGTCCAGCATATAATTTTGTTGAACTCATTGATTTCTGGTTTCACCAAGCTAACAAAAAAAAAAAATTAACCGTAGTTCCGTATCTCCGTAAAAAATAATTCAATACTACGGCAAACCGGTATAGAATGCAGAGAAGAAAAAAATTGAGGCCGCTCGGCATTTTATTTTACCATGACAATATTGTGTGGTTTAGTGTCTAAATATCCTCCAAGGCAGGTGAGCTCTGCTGGTAAGAGAGGTTAATTTTTATACATGTTAAAAAAATATAACATATTTTTTTATACAGGTAGACAATACACAGTTTTGTTTTGTGAAAGGATAAAAAAATATACAATATAATTTTTTAAACAGGTAAAAAAAATATACAAGGTTATTTTTTTTTGAAGTGCAAACAATATTATGTATTTTTACAAGGCGAAAAGGCGACCGATGGTATTTATGTTTCGTTTTTATTATGAGAATATTTTTTCTTTATCTGAACAATAAAAACCAAAACGAACCGGAATGCTACAGCTCAGTAGTTCTTTTTTCTGGTTGTTAGCATTGCCGAGAACTCAGTTAGTTTTTTTTTAAACCGAGATCTCCGGCAATTTAGCTTTTTGCCGAAACAACGCTTGACACAGTTATCGATGTACTTTCCATATGCCGCCAGAGGGGTCTTAAGGGAAAGGTGCGAGCTTTCAGCAATGGAAAAGAAATTGAATAAAGTAATTATGCCGAAACATAATCCATGTGTATAAGTTTATTCCCTGAAAGTTTCAAAAAAAACAAACTTAAAAGAAATTTTCGGCGAACACTTTTGTCTGGTGCATTTTTTTCGAGTACAGGCCTTACTAGGCTGATGCAAAATTTGAAATATTTGCTCCCCTAAGCTTAATCGACGCCAATTTGGGTCCTGATAGTCCCCAAAAAATTTTAACACATTTGGTTTTAATTTGGCTTTGCACACGCTATTCAAAGTTTGTATGGGAATTAGTATGAAGAATCTCAAACTTACATTTCCAGATCCCTAACATCTTGATATTATGTCCTTAAACCAAATCTTTTATACATTCATATAGTGTAAGTTGTCAACTATCCAAATGCCGAAGATACCTGACATGTAAATTTTGTACAAAAATAGTTATTCAATAAAACATAAAATACACACTTTAGATATGATGTTTAATTCTTATTTTTGTTTTCTTATTATTTATATGTTTTTTATATTTTATATTCATATATTTTATGTATTTTATTTTATTTATATTATTATATATATTTTATATATTTTATATTTTTATTTTTTATATACATTACATATTTTTACTTCTTATTATTATATTTGTTGAATAACTATTTTTGTATAAAATTTACATGTCAGGTATCTTGGGCATTTTGATAGTTGACAACTTACACTATATGAATGTATATAAGATTTGGTTTAAGGACATAATATCAAGATGTTAGGGATCTGGAAATGTAAGTTTGAGATTCTTCATACTAATTCCCATACAAACTTTGAATAGCGTGTGCAAAGCCAAATTAAAACCAAATGTGTTAAAAATTTTTGGGGACTATCAGGACCCAAATTGGCGTCGATTAAGCTTAGGGGAGCAAATATTTCGAATTTTGCATCAGCCTAGGCCTTACATTGATAGATTTCTCTTCATCGATTTTCTCCTCCGTTATTATCTTCAATTTAATTACTTGTTCTTCGACAATGAAAAGCGACTGCAGCGATCGAGTCACGGTATTATACTTTATATACATCTGCTATACTTGATATAGCTTATGTCTCGAGTAATTCATGATGAGGGCCTAAAAGTCAATTCTAAACAATGCCCTTAAACATCGATTTCTATCGAATTTCAAAACACTTTCGTGAATCTAGAATGTGTTACAGGAATGTTTGCTCTACCATATGTAGTAGTTGGCTATCGTAGAAGTCTTGTAGTTTGTGAGAAATCAAAGTTCAAAGTCATTATATACATTGGCTTTTAGGTCCTAATTATGAATTACTCGAAATGTTACCCTTTCTCGAAAAACCCTTTGTAAACCCTATTTTTTTTTTAAACAGACTGAGGTTGTGAGATAGTAGAAATAAAATAAAGCATGTACAACTAGCATAGAGAATTTATGTGATGCTTAAAATATTTGATCTATGTTTATACCTATGGGACATTGCAGAGATTAGGTGATACATCATAGTGTCAGGTCTAGCTCAGATTCATTCGCAAGGTTTCAGAAACAACTATGTAACAGTTTATAGGTTCCTCTACTGGTTGACTTACCTTCTTAGTATTGATCAAAGCTCCATAGTGCAGAGGTGATGCTATAGCAAAGTACCTGTCAAAATTTAACGCGCACAGATTCCATAATGCCACTGAATGCATAATATTAAAGCTCAAACCAAACAGAATGCATGCGATATCCACCAAAATTAGTAAGTTGAGCAAGGTCATGACGTAGAAAGTTAGATACGTGAAACATATTAACGTATTTACTACACCCAAATGTAAAAGCAAAATCTTATTAACATAGGCAATCTGAAAACGAAAATTCAATTAGATATATATAGTATTTAAAAACAACAATAAGAGGATATGGAATTTTGAATTGTGCAGTAATCTAGAATATATTTCTATACTATTTTTTATGTCGACATCCCTAGTGTCCGCTCAAACACATTCAGGGCGATACACTCCCACAGATTTTTATTTTCTTAATATACTATCAATATATTATCAATTATCGCATCGGCTCTCAACTTAGTGTTTTAGATATATTTTCACAGTGATGAATTCAGCGCCAGCATTTGATAAGGTCGAATCTGCTTTTGTAAACAAACACTTTGTCTGCTAATTTATCGGAAGTTGAATACAATTTCTTCAAACTGAATATATCAGCGGATAGAGATAAAGTACCTCTTCTTTAAAGAGTTCTTAATTTGTATTTGTGACCTTTGACGCAAGAGAAAATGACTACGAAAGCCATTGTTTACAAAAGCAGATTCGCCCTAATCTAATGTTGGCGCTGAATTGAAAGATGTCGATGTCAGTACCAGTTTGGCATGGCTGTCAAAAATCAATTGAGTGGCAAAAATCGAGCATCATTCCTTTATAAAAGAAATCTAGAAACAATTTCCTGTAGGGTGAACAATGAGAGATTCTCTCCTTTATCGTTTATTACAGCGCCATTATAAAACATTCGATTCTTTAGTATAGATCGAAAAACAACAGTGCTGGCTAGCATACTCTGCAATCGATAGAATGAAAAACGTAAAGGTGATTGGAATATGCATGAAAGACAAAGTAATCCAAGAGTGTTTCTCAATGTTAGATTCGCCCTGATGAAAAATGTCTCTTTAAATAGTAGACCAGACAGGGAAACGAAACCAGTCATCTTCAACATGGTCTTACTTGCAGCCATGGTCTTACCGATTGCAGCTGACTTAGGGAGGAATCAACTTGTATTCCGTTGGATTAAATCCCGATCAAGGCTAACACGATCATCACGATTCTTAGCTAAAAGGTTATTTGTTCCAATCCAAACTGGAATGGAATCAAATCTTAGTTGGGGCTTACCACCATTGGTGTTAAATGATTCTTATATGTATTAGAACATAAAAATTTTAAAATATCTTTATTAAGGCCTATCTATGAAGAGTTAATTCGTAGAATGTCACATCATAAATTCATACATATTTATGAACAGTTTTATTTTGTCCAATAAAATAAGAAAAATAAGAAGCGAATTCGGTCAACGGATATTGAACTATCTTTAATGGCGACTTTGAAAACATTTTTGGGACAAAAACACGATTAAAGTTATCATATTATTAGAGAACCCCCTCCGCCATGCCATGCATGGTCGGTATAAATAGCTGTAACATTGTCAATTTTTCATATTTCTGCTAAGGGTTTCGAACAATACGTTCTTGACACTTTGAATGAAATAAACAGAGTCGATCTTTTATGTAAAAAACTCCTGTGCCCCCTTAACACAATGATGTTTATACAAGGTTCGGGCCACCAGGCTAACGGTATTCGTGAGATGTGGAAATGTATAGTGAAATTTGTGTTTCCTCACAATGTTTATCTTTTTACACGGTGTTGTTGTTATTTATGGTGATGTCAAACTATCAGTTCGCAGTACGGAATGTTATTGTAGTTTGACGTCGGTGCTCGCTTACCCAGCAATGTTTACTATATGTTTGGTTACAACACAACTAAACTGCCAGATGGGCCGAACCTTAAGCTTGTATTACACTGTTTGTCCAATAGCCAAATATTTGTCATAGGCAGATAGGCATCTGACAAACATCTATGATATCTGTCAGCTGTCTAGCTGCCTATGCCAAATATTTGGCTATTGGACAAACAGTGTAATACAAGCTTTACATGAATGTCATTGCCCTTAACAGTCTTGTCATTGTCAAATAAATAAGAAAGATATGCATGTTAGCTGTTCTTGTGAATCCAAAATTTTAGATATATGAAATTTTACACCGTGTCTAATATATTCTCATACACTTTTTCCTTGCATTGGTGTCGTGCAACTACTCAACATGCTTCACGTATGTATTGGTGTAGTTTTGCACTATGTTTATACAAACGCTTTTAGGTTATGTCCGATTGTTTTCATTCGGTGTTTATCTTTTACCAGCGAAGAAGGAGTTCCGTGCTGTGATGATAAAAAAGTATTTGAAAGGTGACCTCGGAGTTAAGCGGGATTTTGTGTACCGAACCATCCGAAGGCACGAGTTGTTAAAGTGGTCAGGGAACTGAAGAAAATAGAAGAAAATCACAGCGCTCTGTACGTAAAATGGCCGCAGATCTGAATGTTTCGAGATCGTCAATGCACAATATACTGCAAAATGACCTCCGATTCCTAACTTTCAAGAAACGTAAGGTTCACAGAATTTCGGAACCTTCAAAGTAGAAACGGCTCTAAAGAGCAAGTCTGCTTGTCCCACAATGTTCAGAACGACAGATTGTGGGCTCTCTCTTCGAGAACTGTTCCAGAGAGTGATAGGAATATTCCACGGTTCCAAAGTGCTGCGTCAGTGATGGTTTGGGGAGGAATTAGCAAGCGAGGCAAATTATCACTGGTTTTCATCGAAAAAGGCGTTAAAGTGAATGCCGTATATTATAAATCGGACGTTTTGAAGAAAGTTGTCAAGCCATATGTACAAGATGTGTTTGGAGGTGATCACTTTGTGTTTCAGCAGGACGGAGCGCCATCGCATACTACAAATCTCGTTCAGGGCTGGTGCCGAGAAAATTTGACCGACTTCTTGGACAAGAATGAATGGCCTCCCAGTTCACCAGATCTGAATCTCTTGGATTATTTCGTATGGTCATACATACTGGCGAAGATAAATTACCACAGGGCGTCTAATATGAACCAATTCAAAGCCGTAATTAAACGAATTTGGGACGAAATGCAGATGGAAGTCGTGGATTATCGATTTGAAATAAATAGAGTTTTATTTTGTATGAGAATATATTGGACACATGTTAGACTTTTTGTCAGACATTTTTGATAATAAGTCATGATGAAAGCCTCTCTTATCTCTCTCTCTCTCTCTCTCTCTCTCTCTCTATATATATATCTCTCTCTCTCTTTCTATCTCTCTCTCTCCTCTCATTTTCTCTACTACTTTTGGCGCATTAGTTTGGGTAAACAAACTGCTAACAACTCAGTTTTCGGGGTTTTTTTCATTAGGGCGAATCTAACATTGAGAGATTCGCACCGGGCTCGCTCTCTTTCATTCATTACAGCGCCATTATAAAGGTTTCGAGGGATTCTTTACTACAGATCGAAACACAACAGTGCTGGCTAGCATACTCTACAAATAGTAGAATGAAAAACGTAAAGGTGATTGGAGTGAATGAAAGAGAAAGTAATAAAAGAGAATCTCTCAATCTAGCTTCGCCCTAATGAAAAAAAGTCCTAGGGTTAATCAGCTGTTGCCACTAGCACAGGTTGTTTTATTGCAGTTCTGTTACAAGAAACCGGTTCTACAAACTGGATTCGTATTGCGCAAGTACTACCTACCGGGTTTTGCAGATTGACGAGCATTTTTTTGTGGAACCAAGCAAGCATTGTGGCATCGGTCCACCTTAGGAAGCTTGACCTTGATTTATCGTAAAAGATGATCCCGATTATAGTATTAGAGCTCCATGGTTTTACATAATTTTAGATTTGTAATCTGGAAATTAGCTCTCAAATAATCCGAATAATCCGGGACAACCGTAAAAGTTGTCATTGTTTTAATTATTCAAAGAGCCCTGCGTTTTTGTTTTTAAAGTGTTTTAAAAAGCATCATTGAAACACGTTTGCCTTTGTGATCTGAAAACTGAACCTGCTTTGAACAAAAGCCAGTTCCAAGAAAGGCTATTCGCATCGTTTTATGTGATATCCACGAACATTGTTTGTGGTTCTATAAAACTATCGCGATTGAGCCGTACAAACAAATAAACTGTTTAAAAAAATAAAATAAAAACTAGTTTGGAAGGAATAATTGTGGAGCTTATACAAGAAGAAAACTTCCAACCCGAAAATATCAAGAAGAGCAGGAATTGTAGGGTTCCGATGATACCGAAAGTATTAAAATGGACGACTTAGAGTTTTTCTTTTCGGGACCAAAGGCAAGCTGAATTGGGACAACAAACGGTAAGGGTGACGAAAGTGGCAAGGGTGACGAAAGGTGGCATCGGAACACCCTATAACGATTATAGGCGATTTCAGAAATATGGTCATTGTTTATGAGCTACTATGAACACAAAACTGAAGTTGAACACAACTGAACTGAATCTCAAAAGATTTCAGAACAATTTACAGGGAAATACCCTTGAAGCTGTCTGTCCTTCCGAGTTCAGGTCTCGATATCATAAAAGCGTAACCTATTCAGGATTCCAGAGAAGCTGCTAATCACATTTCTGTTGAATGTACATAATGCACCAGTACCCGGAATAGAAAATTTAGAATGCTCCATTCACTTTAGGATTGCGATCACCGATCACGATCATAAAAGCGAACTCATCGACGATTTAAGCAGCTCAAACAACTCGCAATGACTAGTTGGAGTCTTTAAGTTAATGTATTTAATTTATTTAAAAAAATCGTTCTCTTATTTGTAATGTCTTGTGATTCTTTGGCTGGCTTTTCAGATGCAATCAGATATTTGCATCGTAAGACCATAAGATTTCCGATCAAAACTATCCTTATCTTGGCAATCATATATGAAATCTAATTTAAAAAATAGAATAAAATGTCAAAAAAATCTCCAAAATTTCAAATAAGTGAAAAACTGCAACTAACTTCAACTGAAGGGAATAGAATTGTCTAAGAGAAACGAAACCAAACTGTGAAAATATACATTAATAACTGTGTAAAGATCGTTTTCGCTTGAAAAGAAAACAAAAAACCTTATTTAGTCATTATACTTCGTTAGGGCCAGTTCATAAACCACGTAGACTCATTTTAGAAAATCTCATTATTTTTCCCAACAGATTTTATTTCAGTTGAAAGACCAATATACTATTATTATTCGTCCCAGACACAATCACAAGGCCTACGTAGTTTTGAAAATGTGCCTTATACAAATCTAAACGTAGTGAATTAAGATACTTTAACATGTGAACAATTTAACAATACATTTTTGGCTTGATTGGTAAATTAAATAAAACAGACATGCTTACTCTCTTAGTTAAGAATATACAATAGAATATCCGATTTTTATCATTTGAAAAATAATTTAAACCATCATTTGTCATGTAAATCAAAGTAACCGATATAGCATTAACATCGATTCAAAGAGGACTCGATACTGTTGCAATAGTTCCATTTATAAATCCACAATTTTAAAACTGATTATTTATCAATTGCAAAAACTGTTGAAAAAGGAACTGTATCAAGCTGTATAAACGAACAAATGTGAGACGACTGAGAGTTACTCGTTTGTCAGTAGCCCATATCACAAGCTAAATTTCAAAATATGATGTATGATCAAGTTGGAAGCATGATTGACAATTTATAAGGAATGCGCTGTCAAAACTTTAAAACATAAAGAATGAGAGCCCTAGGTGCAATAATTCAAATTAAATGTATGGGATATACCATTATTTAGTAGCAATAAAGGCGCTGATTCTAGAGCTCTCACGCCATACGTGTAAGATTACGGACCTTATAAAAGTCAACGCGACGATTTTATCATTGTTGTTTTTTTGTTGGTGGATTTAAACTTTACTGCGTCCATTGATACGAACTATTGTAGTGGGTATATCCCTGTTTACTATATACGCAAAGAGGCAAGCTGACCACCATTTTTTGGGTAGTCAGTAACCTGGGTCAAAATTTAAATTCCAGTTCCCCTTTAATTTTTGGGAGCCTTTTGGGTCCTATAATAACTGTGCACATTTTTACATAGGATTTTCTATGGGAAATCTTACTTTGAAAGACAATAATCTGGCGAGGTAACCCGTTGTTCTCTAAAAATAACTCAATCCAATCGTTCTCTAGGAAATTTATCAAGAAGACCGCAGAGCGATCCGACGATTGTGGAAAAAGTTATCAACCTAAAGCTGATTGCAATCCAAACGAACGGCTCATTGGACTGTTTTTTCTTACAGCTGGTTGTAGGCAGCATGTCCTGCAGCCTACTGCTGTCTGCGCGAAGCAACCACGTTGTTGTGGGGCGTTCACTCAGCATGGAGGAAAGCCGTTATCATGCGCATAGAATCTTCGATTTGAATGATTCTTTGCACGCGCTTCCGGTATAGTGGACCAAGCAATTGTAACGGCCCTTGTGTCATTTGTTCACAAGCGTAATTTTTCACAAGGTATTATAGTCGAGCACTCGACACTGAAGAAGTCTGTAAGTAGCAGACAAAATAGGCCTATCTGTCAGAAGATAAGCTCGTAGTAGAATTCAAAGGAATTTGCTCGCGTTTACTAGCAAAAATTTGAAAAAGTGTTTCAATGTTTTATTTTTTATTTTTTAAAAAGTGATCAGATGAAGTGTTAATTTTAAATTCTCCTAGTTTCACAATCACAATCGTTCTACTAATACGCTCAAAAAAGTTTTTTTTTTTAAATAGTGTTTAAAAAAAGTGAAAGTGAGGTATTATATGTTTTTGCACATTTAAAAAAAAAAAAATGAAGCATTTCAACATTTTAACGGAAAACATCGAGAGTAGAGTAAGATCTACTAAAAAAGAAATATCGGCTGATCCTGAAGCACTACAAAATAAGATGCTAGGAAAAACGAATAAATTTCCTTTTTAGACAATTTACTCTAAACATTATTATTCAAAATATTGGTACAATTTACATAACTGGTAAATACATCATACAAATCTGACTTCGAAAAAAATCGTATTTCAGTCAATGTGGCGCTACTCAGACTTCAATACTTCATTTGATTTCGTAACCATTTTATCTTGCATTTTAACTTAACAACCATTTTAACCACTTCTTCGATGCACTCTGGGTTGCATAATGCTTCAAGTAATTATAACATAACATCATACTTGCTTAAACGCGTTCAAAACTGGGCCAAAAGGAATCAATACTTTTGGCCGCAAACATTGTTTTGATGTTAACAGTTCCATTTTCTTCAAGTAACAGATTATAATTTGAACTTGCATCGGAAGCTTTGTGTAATTTTGTTCAAACGGTGCCAACTGTCAAACTGTTCTATGCGCATGATAACGGCTTTCCTCCATGCTGAGTGAACGCCTCACAGCAACGTGGTTGCTTCGCGCAGAAAGCAGCAGACTGCAGGTGGCAGTGTTGTTAGAAAAAACCGAAAAAACAGTCCAATGACCCTCGTTTGGATTGCAATCAATTTTAGCTTAACACTTTGCCAGGCTGCAGGCCGCGCTGCAGGTGGTAGTGTTGTTACAAAAAACAGTCCAATGAGTTCGTTTGGATTGCAATCAGTTTTAGCTTAGTACTTTTTACACTATTGCGGTCCTCGAAGAACAGTTTCCTTGATAAATTTCCCAGAGAACGATTGGATCGACTTATTTTTAGAGAACAACGGGTCATCGTGACAAAAGTAAGTTTTTCCAAAGAAAATCCTGTGTAAAATTAAAACCGTGTGCGCTAAAACATAGTTTCACCGATCGAGCTGAAGATTTGCACAGTTTTTATAGGACCCAAAAGGCTCCCAAAAAGAAGTGGGGAGCGAAATTGTTTTTCGTCCATATGTCCGTGTCCCAGGTTAGTGGTCAGCTGCTGGCCACAACACGTTCCCAGTCAGGTATGATGGTTTTTAAGAGAGAGAAATAAATACACCGTTTTCAATCAATTGTTGCATAGACTGAACATTTAGTATTATACAACGGACAACACTCGTCCGATTCTGGCTACAAGATTCAACGATTTCAGCATACTCCATGTTTTAAAATTAATCTTCTGAAATATGCTGCCAACATATGAGTCAAACTCATACTAACGAGTCACCCCTTGCAAATGAGGATCGTGAATTTCTTTTGAAAACATAAAATATTCCAAAGATATTTTATCTGCTATATATCCCCGGTTAAATGTAAACAAGGTTTGCATATCGTAATAGAAATCAAATCATGTCATTTTAAAAATCCACTATACACACACACTTTACGGTACTATAGGTGATAATTACACCCCAATTCCCGTTTTTGAATGAGTTTGAATCGTCATACGAAACAAGATATCTTCGTATGGCGGATCCGAGTCGTTTGAAAACGGTCGTCGGAGTAGTATTTTAAAACAAATACACTGCCTTTCCGTTTATAACAACACGAGATGTTTTTATATTTTGCTTTCTGCCTGCTTCTGGGTATGGGTATTTAAAATTCCAGTTCTCTTGCCAATAGAACATTCTTTGAATATCCTTTCTATTTAGTATGTCATAAGAAACTGGCCAGAAAACTTAAATTTTAAAAATGAATTCCCAGATGAGGTCGTGTTCCCAAAAACGGTAAGTCAAAGCTTTTTATTGAATGATATATCAAAATAACATTATTTATTAATTGTTTGATATAACAACTACGGTTGATGACTAAAAAACTTACTTGTTTGGTTAAAGTGACAATGAGTAGTATATAACCGTTAACAATAATTCCTAGTAGGATGGCAAAAATAGAAATAATTTCCAGACTTAGCGTAAACATTCCAAACAATGCATATTGTAGCTTTCCATCTGCTGCTCGCCACTGAAAAGAAAAGAAATGTGATAGAAATAATTAGATATTTTAAAGAATAGCACTAATGGTAATGAATATTTTTCAAAGCTTAACTTTATTTTAAACATTAAAAAACGCATTCACGAGCATATTACTAGAAACTTTGTAACTGGAAAACTAGGAAAATTTAAACTAACACACACCCGGAAGACCTTTCTAAACTCTACAAAACAACAATTCTTTCAGTTCTCGAATATGGCTCTTTTTGCTTCCTCTCGGCAAGAAACAGCCACCTCATTAAATTGGAACGTATTCAATATCGTTGTCTACGTATTGCCCTTGACTGTATGCATTCAACGCATAATATGAGCCTGGAGGTTCTGGCAGGAGTAAAACCCTTACAGAACCGCTTCTGGGAGCTCTCATCTAGAATACTGATCAAGTGTGGAATCAGTAACAACCTTGTGATTGAAAACTTCGAAGAAATGCTCGAATTGAGTACCCAGTCTAGATCTATCTAGATTTTGCGAATCTATATTAACTATATGTCATCCGTTACTAATCTTCAATGCTATAATTCTCCAAGTGTACGCTTCTCTTATCACAGTTCCTCCATTGATTATGATCTCTCCATGAAACAGGCTATTCACGGAATTCCAGATCAACTTCGGCCTATTTTAATTCCCCATATTTTTATTCAAAAGTACCAACATGTCAATTGCAATAGTAGATTTTTCACTGATGGGTTGCGCATTGATGGATCCACTGGTTTCGGTGTTCACAATGAATACTCATCTGCCTTCCGGAAACTTCAGGAACCTAGTTCCGTATATGTTGCTAAGCTGGAAGCAATCAATTTCGCATTGGGGATAATTTCCGGCATGCCCATAGACCATTATTTCATCTTCTCTGATGCCCTGCAGTCGATGAAAACAGTGAGGCACTCATCTTACTTCCTTGCACAATTAATTGAGCAGATGTGTGCGTTGGTCGAAAGATCATTTAAGATTACCTTTGTATGGGTCACATTGCTCAATCCCAGGCAATGATAAGGCGGACTCTCTAGCAAAGGTGGGCGCACAAGAAGGCGAGATTTTTGAAAGTAGAATTTCACATGATGAATTTCTCCCATTAGTACGTCAGAGTTCTCTTCAAAGTTGGCAAAACGATTGGACAAGTAATTCTCTTGGGCGGTGGTTACATTCCATTATTCCAAATGTTTCGTCGAGATCGTGGTTCAAAGGTTTGGATGTAAGTCACGGTTTCATTCGTGTGATGTCAAGACTTATGTCCAACCACTATTCGCTAGACGCACATCTCTACAGAATTAATCCGTCGATAGCAATTAATGTAGGTCCGGAACCGGTTATGATGACATCGCTCACACAGTTTGGAATTGCCTGGATAATGATGCCTCCAGAGCACGACTATTGGATACCCTAGTGGCCCGAGGTAGACAACCCTTCCGCGAGATAAGAGATGTTTTGGGAATGCGTGATCTTCCATACATGCAAGCGATTTACGAATTCCTTTGTTTGTCTGATCTAAGAGTGTAGCGTCATCACCCTCCTTCCTTCCACTCTAGTAAATTCCCTACCATTGTGTCCCAGTTATACTATCCTTTTGTTTCCGTGCTACTTGTACATACAAGGTACAGAACTTCCCAAACCGCGATGAGCGGCAACAATCGACGGCTAAAACTCGGGCACGGAAGCTCTACGAGAAGATGCTGACAAAATATGGCTGCTGTGTGATGGACGACGAAACGTATATAAAAGCCGATTTTAAGCAAATTCCGGGGTTGGAGTTTTTCACCGGTAAGAGCAAGTTCTATGTGGACGACAAATTTAAGAAGAAAATGTCGAAGTTCGCCTCCAAATATCTCATTTAGCAGGCCATCTGCTCTTGCGGACTGAGGAGTGAACCTTTCGTGACAAAGGGCACAGTAAATGGCGAGATCTACAAATATGAGTGCCTCGAGAAGCGCCTTTTGCCGTTCTTGCAGCAGCACGACGAAGCTCCGCTATTTTGGCCAGATTTGGCATCATGCCACTATTCTAAAAGTGTCCTGGAGTAGTATGAGGCCAATTCTATCCATTTTGTTCCAAAGGACATGAATCCACCAAACTGTCCGGAGCTGCGCCCGGTGGAGCAGTACTGGGCAATTATGAAGCGGGAACTTCGGAAGAGCAAGAAGACAGTCAAAGACGAGAAGGACATGTTAAGAAAATGGAAAAAAAAACCGAGAAACTGGTACCGGATGACACTGTAAATACTTTGATGGAGGCCAACAAGCGAAAATGCGTTCAATTTTACACTCAAGGCTCCATCGATTAACTTTTCTTTTGATTTTTGAAGTAAATATATGTATAAAACTACCCTAAAATTTTGGTTTGATTCTGAACATTATAAGAACATTGGCATGACATTTTCGGTGTCGCAATAATTTCGTGTTCGCCCTTTAGTTCATCGAATCTTCCGGTACGCCTCCAAGTCAGTTGCTATGCGGTGCCAGGTGGTTACGCCCGACTGCCTGTCAAAATTTGGAAGATGTTTGTATTGAATTATCTCAAATTACAATATTCCACCCACTATTGAGCGGATAATGAAATCATTGGGTATAGAACCAAGTCTCTCTCGGTTATAATTGTAAGCTTTGCCTAGGGTGACAATCAAACATAAGGATATTCGTTTGTTTTTCATGACCGTCTTCCGTGTCTGTTATGTTTTGTTTCTGTTAACATCACACGCTCAGCAACATACTCTCCACTGTCCAGCTGTAAATATTTTAATTTGTTGTTTTTGTTTTACATTTTATTCAAATCATTATGTAAGTAGGCTTAGAATTTAGGGTTACAATTATCGTTTTAAATTGGTTCGCGTTTGTATCAATTTAGTCACCGCCGTCGCCGAGGGGGTTCCGACAGCGTGAACGTCATAAGTGAATTACATCCAAAGAAATCACTCACATCTGTCGACGGCACAAATTCAAATTTAGACATTTCTTTGACATTTCTTTCTTCCTTGTTCACTTTCCCATTGGTTTGGTTTTACCACTGACCAAGGATAAAATACTTTTGTTTTGGATCAAAGGAACTGGCTTTTGTCAACAAACAACTGCCACTGTGAATTTAATTTTTTTTTAAAGTCAATAAGCGCGCGCGATAATTCTATGGACCAGATTTTGGCAGACAGATACGCGTATTTTGACTACTTCAGTGTCGTGTACTTATAACTCGACTAAGTCCTATCAAAGTCCTATCAAAATTAATTATCTTGCTGATTTAATCTTGCCCACATTATCATGGAAGAATAATGAATACAAAACTACGTTGTTCAAAGAAAAATAAACGCAAGACTAAATCAGCAAGATGAAAAATAAATTTGATAGGACTATTGGACCTTTTGCACCTTTAGTGGTAGTTCTGCCACTTAAGATGCTAAAGACGAAATCGTCCTCGAAGATGAACTCGTATGAAATACCCATCTTTCCCCTATTGGTACTACCTCGATTACTACCCTAATTAGCCTTAGGAAAAAATGAATGCATTCAATGAATGAACTTTTACAACTGTGGATAGCATAGCAAGAGCTAAGAGCTTTGTTGACCAGGAAAATTAATTAATATTCGTTATTTCTCGATAGTTACAGTTACGTTACGGACTCAAGATGTAATAATATCCCTGAAATGTCCAACCGATAGTGGTCGTTTGTTCATAACCATGCAGCGTACTTCATAAAAAGGAAAGGGAAATGCCATCCAACCTAATTTGCAGAGTGCATATAGGTAATAGCTTTTGCTTGTACACTGATTCTATTCTCGCTTCGAACATGATTGACAAGGACTACAAAGAGGGGTAATAAGGGTATAATGGAAGCCTTAAGCGGATTTATATCACGTTACATTTAAAATTTGATTTTAAAAAACATATGCTATCCGTTTTTGTCCACACCAGTAAATGCTCCAATGGTTTAGAGTCATAAAACATTACGAGTAATTTGGTGAAAAAACTAACTTCAAAATGTGTGGGTTGTAGCGCGGTTTGGACGGGAACTATCGAGTAATGATTATCCCAATATACTACTATAATCCCTTCTACTTAATATTTGATTATAATTGTATAATTATATAACTGTTATTATAATTATATAATTATATAACTGTACACGGGTCTAGATAACATACGAACATATGTACACAGACAAACACACAAACACGATCATTCATGAAATTATATATAAGTCAATAGAGTAGCTTTAAAGGTGTAAAAAACTATCATCCATTAAAGTAATGATGAGATATTATTCACATGCCTCATATTTATTGTTGGACACCTCATCAGATAATCGATCAATGTAAACACACTGCCTTAAGTTAACAATAATGTAATGATAAAACTGCAGTTTATGTGGTATGCTCATTTTGCCCCTAATCATCCATAAGAATAAAAACGCGTTGTCATCATCAATGATATCATCAAAAAGTAGTCCAATCAGTGTGAAATAAACAAAGCATCCCCTAAAATCTAGTGTAAACATGGAGAGAAAGTTAATGATTTTTTTTTGCAAAAACTTGTAAAGTAAGCCACCATATTACATAAATTTGACTCGTATACTCTATAGACTGATGATCCCATTATATTTCCGATAACTAACCCGCGTTCTCTTTATGCCTCGCTCTCTCTCTGTCTGTGTGCGTGCGTGGTGTGGTATGTGTGTGTGTATGCGTGTGTGTGTGTGTGTGTGTGTGTGTGTGTGTGTGTGTGTGTGTGTGTGTGTGTGTGTGTGTGTGTGTGTGTGTGTGTGTGTGTGTGTGTGTGTGTGTGTGTGTGTGTGTGTGTGTGATACGCCTCGCCTCCAATGTAATTTGTGCTTCTACCGGAGCCGAGATCTCACTAACGTAGTTGGCCTTAACAAACCTACCAACCAACGAGAAATTTGACGAAACAGATTCGGATTATGTTTTTGACCAGTTTCGGAAAAGAATGGAAAACTAGACAAGTATCGTAGTGGAAAAATGTTCTACCGTTGCATTGTACTAGTGAATATGACTTGTGGTTTAATTAAGGCAAGACGGTAAAACTGATACGTTTGATTCATTATTTTCGTTGAGTTGTCAAACTTTTCATTGTTATAAATGCATTCATGTCTTCTTTCTTTCGTTATGGAGTTTTCTTCGATTTTTTTTCCAATCTAATTTTTGATAATAAAACCATCCTTGTGTTTAAATTTCCGCTGTAACCCTTATTTTCATTGAATAATATCCGAGTATTACATTTACACTATACATTTTACATTGCTCCCTTTGCGCGTCGTAAGTATGTTGTGCGTCGCGATGATTCACGTTGTCTCAATAAGTCACGTTGCCTCGGGTACATCGACCAAATAACATCAATAAGCAGTGTATCATTTTATTGCGAACATCGAGACAACCTTACATTACACAACCGATGCGATGGAATGACCTATGTGCGTCTGAGTTTGTGTAATATTCAACAACTTTATTTGCTGTGAAGTAACGTTTTAGTACCACTTTTTTTAAAACCCTATTTAAAACTTTTTGAATGATTGTGATTGAGAAACTAGGAGAATTTAAGATTAATACTTCATTTGGTCACTTTTAAAACAAATAAAAAATAAAACATTGAAAAACTTTTTTTCAAATCCTTGCATTATGTAGTAGGTTCAGAATTTAAAAAATGGCGGTGCGCTTATAGGAATTTCGGCCACTGTAGAATGTATCCAAAGCTTGTTTAAAATCTGAGCGCCGAAATAAAGTTTGTCAATTAATCGAGCTTAATTTGTTTTTAATGACCCCGTAGTTTGCTTTTTTGAAATCAAAGAATGCTTCGGATAAACAGCCGTCCAACATTGGAAAGATGTCTTGTATAAATATGCACTATTCCATTGCAGTGTGAAATACTTCATTTTTCCAAAGAGGAGCGGATGCGTTGATTTTTGCGATCACGAACTGTTTGTATGACTGGACACAACTTCCTGTATGGGTATTTCTGCCAATCACTTGAATCGCAGCCATCACCGCTCTATCTGCCAGCCAGTTTCCATTGTCGTGAGCAACACGATACAGTTTCGAAATTATTGCGACGTCACACTTTGTTTCGGTTGTTGACTGCTACAACAGTTGCTGTGCTATGTCGCAATGATTGAGGTTGATTTTGGTTACCTCCATTAATGCCAACCTGTTTTTGCCTTTTCACAAACAGGCTATCTGGTCGTTTCCGTCCTCCTTTTTCCAAAGCATGCATCTCGGTTGCATCGTGCAGTCGCTTGCAAAATGACCCTTCTCCCCCAAGCAACAACAGGCAGATGTATCGCCACGGTACGCCTTCCTCAACCGGATTGTCATCGGTGTATCTGCAGGATAGCAGTGTCTCTTCTGCACCCACCTCAGCCCGTCTTCTGTTGTGATCTCGTCCAGATCCTTGCACTCGATCACTGTCTCCTGGGATAAAACTCCTACTATCGCCTCCTCACCAAGAGACTTTTCAACGAGTGCTGTCTTAAAGGCTGTGCTATTGATGGCAAGACCCTTCTTCAGCTCACAGAGCATCTTACCTTTCTGGGTGCGTCTGGTTTTTACCACATTCTCCCCTAGTTCCTTTAATTCAGGATCAGCTTTAATGTTTCATAGGAGTTCAGCCTACTTCGTCCCACTTTTTACCTCAACAATCAACAACACAGTGCGTTCTGCCCACGTTCGGCTATAATCATGGCCGATTTGACACTCGTCACCATTTTTTTTTTTTTTTTTTTTTGTAGATTTTGTGCCTGACCTTTAAATTATCATAGAGTTCGTAGATCCAATTTCCACTTGCTATCATCATGTTTTTTTCCAACACTGTCCCCTTAAGTTGTGATACTGCTGCGTTTCGGAGTGAACATTTGTGTCAGGAACCCCTTTGGACTTGCTCCTACTGGTACCCGCGCTAGCCTCCGAATTCGACACTGGTGACCTTTGTAGCTTTCTTGCAAACACTATCGCATCTTCTTCTTATATGTATGATGTTTTGCCGTCGTTGTTCAAAAAGCTTACATAAAGCTTACATTCGAAAGATACAAGGTGACAGCTTCATCGCATTTACAAGAGGCCAATCGACGAACAGACGCATTTCGAAGTTATTTTCACGTACGCCTAGCCCTCCTCCAACACATTCTCAAAATTTGCATTATTAAAAATGTACTTAAACTTCCTATCGAGCAGGAGGAGCAATACTTCATTGAAGCGTATATTATACATTATTTAAATAATTTCACCAAGAAGAAACTTACCACGGCAATCTCACGTTAGCAACCCGCATAACGTAAAACAATTTGCTGTATAGTATAGTCAAAACTATACTTCGAATGTAAGGTATATTATCACATTTATTTGTTATAAAATAGTTTAACCTCGTTTTCACCATATAACCTCTACATTAGCACATATTATCAGCCATATTGTCATTCAAACCTAGGTAGCATAACCGCTCCTAAAATGGATTTTTTTTTCAGAAATCATTAATCGATATGATTAACGGAATGTTAAATACAAACTCCATGTTTGATGCAATTCAAGCTTGTGTAGGATTTGCAAACAATATTGTCATGACCCTGAAATTCAGCAATGGGTATTAAGACACTGAATATTTTAAATTGGAATGCTCGATCTCTTAAAGATAACAAAGACGAGCTGTTTAACTTATTTAACTTACGACTTCATAACGTGCAGGTTGCCGTTGCAACAGAAACTTTTCTTAAGACAGGTAATAAAATAAAAAGGGACCTTAATTATTTTGTATACCGAAATGATCGTCTTGATAGTCCACGTGGTGGCGCTGCCATAATTTTTTATATGCCAATCAAATGCGTATTCTTTCTTCATTTGATACCAAAGTTTTAGAAACTTTGGGGGTTCCGGTGGAAACAAAATTTGGTCAACGTACACTATTAGCTGTCTATTTACCATTCCAAAGCGTAGGTCAGCAAAGAATCTTCTCAAGGGTATCCTCCAGAAGCTTACCCGTAATAGGTCAAAATTCTTCATTATTGGTAATTTTAATGCTTAACACCGTTCGTGGAATAATGCTCCGTGGAATAATAATCCGTCTGAAAAATATCCGTAGAAGACAATATCAAAACACGCGATCCCGCCATGAAAGTCATATGGCGATATTTGCAAAAACAAATTAAAAAAAAACCCTTCTCTGCCCTGAGGATCAAACAATTTGAAAATATTGTATGAAAATTAGACCCGAGTTCCAAACCTTTTTGGAAACTTTCCAAAATTCTGAAGAAACCTCAAAAGCTTATTCCAGCGCTCAAAGAAGGTGATAAAATATCGTTAACAAATGTGGAGAAAGACCAAAGTCTTACTAAGCAGTTTGAGAGTTCCCATAATTTCAGTTTGGGTCTTACTAGTCCTATTGAGAAACCAGATTCTCGTGATTATCTGAAAATTTCCTCCCGGGCAAATATTTTTGTTGAATCCTAGATGAAGTAAAAACTATATCTTAAAAGTTCAAAAATATGAACGCTCCAGATGACGAAGGAATTTCCAATATACTCATAAAAAAACTCCCAGTGAGTACCTTGTCTTTCATGATAAAATTATTTAATAAATGTTTTCATTTGGCTTACTTTCCTTACAAATGGAAAAACACCAATATTGTTCCAATTTTGAAGCCTAAGAAGGATCCAGAAGAAGCTTCTACCCAAGTAACCACGAGGCTGTAACAGCATGCATATATAGGGCATATGTATTACGTCTAGTGAATCATTGAAGTTGGAGTAAAGCGGAAAAGGGCCCCACTGAGATCGAACTAATGCTATGTCTTTTGTAATTACATAAGACATTGCTAAAGTAGCCTTATTGCATAGGTAATGCATCACTACATTCATAAGCTAATCTAACGCTTAATTACTTGATAACTGTTGAATTGATGCGATCCCGCATTACCAATGTTGATTTTGGGTTGAATAAGTGCAATAATATAATAAAATTTAAAAAAAAAATTTAGTTTGTTTTACTTTTGAGATTATTATTGTTGCACTGACACGCAAGAACAAAAACCTACTGAACTGCTAAGGCATGAGCAATGTAAACAAAATTAAGTAAATATTTTAACAATGAAGGTTGATACGTTACGGTAGTAGTTGGAGCATCTAGATTAATATAAAATGTAAATATTAATAAATTTTGAGCAAATAAAAAGTTAAAAAAAAAGTATTCGTGAAAATTGCCATTCTTTAATGTTAACTGAACTTAACTGCCTTTTTCAGCATATTGTTATTTGGCCTTTCACCATTTGACAAATTGTTAAAACTTTATAGAAGATTGTTAGTTTATAGTTGTCAACCATAAGGGTAAATGTCGTAACAATAAGATAAATGATCTAGGAATGGTTTATGATTATGCGGGAATAGAAACAAACACGTAAAGGTGATTACAATATTTTTTGAGACCCTAATGCTCAATGATAGGTACTTTGGTGAATTCTTGGTATGTACTCAACACGCACAGGAAATTTGCTAAGTTGAATTAACAAAATATTTGGTTGACTTCAACAAATCTGTTTTGTTGAACTAGCAATTACATTTAGTTAAATCAACAATCATTTTTGTTGAATCTTCCAGGATGTTATTCGATCGAAAAGTTTGTTGATATTGTGTATGTTTTTTCACGTGTATACAAAAAAAACACTGTGTACCTAATTGATATTTCAACGTGTAAAATGGCTAAGTCAGAGCAAAGCGATACAAAATCACTATTCGAAGAAGTTCTTGAAAAATAATTTCAGCTGCTGGATCCTAACGAACTAGTTTTGGCTAACTTACTTAAGCAATTTGGCCTCTCCTTAGAGTTCGCAAGAGCATTCTTCAGTAAGTATTATTGGCATAATCATGAAAACGGTAATATGTATTCTTTTTGTTTTTCAGTAAATCAATACACGTTGCCAACGCTTCGTACTTTCGAAAGCAAAGCAATAGAGGAGCTGATATCTATGCCATACTTAGTGGGCAGAACTAAATGTATCCATGGATTGAACCAGTGGCCTATAGCCAGGTGATTTGTATGATTGAATTTAAATGTAAATTATGATTGATGAATAAAACTTAATATTTATTTTAAAAAAAAGATGTATTTTGAATATAAAAAATGAAATAAAAAAAACTCAAAATACAAGCTGAACATTTTTATCAGATTAACAAACATGTTTGTTAAAACAACTAACATGGCATTGTCATTTCAACAAAGCAGATGGTTGAGTCGACAAATAAAACTGTTGATCCAACCAAAACAATTGTTGATAGGACTAACATGATGAGATGTATCAGTAACTATAATAATAGTAGAATCAACAAACATATTGGGTAGAATTCAACAAAACTGTTTGTTAGTCCTCAGATGACAAACAGTTTTGTTAACCCAATCTGTTTTTCTGCGTGAATGCTTACTACCGGGTTTTTTTAAGGTTTTTTTTAATCAGTGATAATCTTCATAAGAGTTAAAATATCTCTTATCACAAAATAACCGCAAAATTTTCCCGTCGAACTTGTTAAACGGCACTCCCTACTCGTCAAGGCCCTTAAGTTGTGATACTGCTGCGTTTCGGAGTGAACATTTGTGTCAGGAACCCCTTTGGACTTGCTCCTACTGGTACCCGCGCTAGCCTCCGAATTCGACACTGGTGACCTTTGTAGCTTTCTTGCAAACACTATCGCATCTTCTTCTTATATGTATGATGTTTTGCCGTCGTTGTTCAAAAAGCTTACATAAAGCTTACATTCGAAAGATACAAGGTGACAGCTTCATCGCATTTACAAGAGGCCAATCGACGAACAGACGCATTTCGAAGTTATTTTCACGTACGCCTAGCCCTCCTCCAACACATTCTCAAAATTTGCATTATTAAAAATGTACTTAAACTTCCTATCGAGCAGGAGGAGCAATACTTCATTGAAGCGTATATTATACATTATTTAAATAATTTCACCAAGAAGAAACTTACCACGGCAATCTCACGTTAGCAACCCGCATAACGTAAAACAATTTGCTGTATAGTATAGTCAAAACTATACTTCGAATGTAATGTATATTATCACATTTATTTGTTATAAAATAGTTTAACCTCGTTTTCACCATATAACCTCTACATTAGCACATATTATCAGCCATATTGTCATTCAAACCTAGGTAGCATAACCGCTCCTAAAATGGATTTTTTTTCAGAAATCATTAATCGATATGATTAACGGAATGTTAAATACAAACTCCATGTTTGATGCAATTCAAGCTTGTGTAGGATTTGCAAACAATATTGTCATGACCCTGAAATTCAGCAATGGGTATTAAGACACTGAATATTTTAAATTGGAATGCTCGATCTCTTAAAGATAACAAAGACGAGCTGTTTAACTTATTTAACTTACGACTTCATAACGTGCAGGTTGCCGTTGCAACAGAAACTTTTCTTAAGACAGGTAATAAAATAAAAAGGGACCTTAATTATTTTGTATACCGAAATGATCGTCTTGATAGTCCACGTGGTGGCGCTGCCATAATTTTTATATGCCAATCAAATGCGTATTCTTTCTTCATTTGATACCAAAGTTTTAGAAACTTTGGGGTTCCGGTGGAAACAAAATTTGGTCAACGTACACTATTAGCTGTCTATTTACCATTCCAAAGCGTAGGTCAGCAAAGAATCTTCTCAAGGGTATCCTCCAGAAGCTTACCCGTAATAGGTCAAAATTCTTCATTATTGGTAATTTTAATGCTTAACACCGTTCGTGGAATAATGCTCCGTGGAATAATAATCCGTCTGAAAAATATCCGTAGAAGACAATATCAAAACACGCGATCCCGCCATGAAAGTCATATGGCGATATTTGCAAAAACAAATTAAAAAAAACCCTTCTCTGCCCTGAGGATCAAACAATTTGAAAATATTGTATGAAAATTAGACCCGAGTTCCAAACCTTTTTGGAAACTTTCCAAAATTCTGAAGAAACCTCAAAAGCTTATTCCAGCGCTCAAAGAAGGTGATAAAATATCGTTAACAAATGTGGAGAAAGACCAAAGTCTTACTAAGCAGTTTGAGAGTTCCCATAATTTCAGTTTGGGTCTTACTAGTCCTATTGAGAAACCAGATTCTCGTGATTATCTGAAAATTTCCTCCCGGGCAAATATTTTTGTTGAATCCTAGATGAAGTAAAAACTATATCTTAAAAGTTCAAAAATATGAACGCTCCAGATGACGAAGGAATTTCCAATATACTCATAAAAAACTCCCAGTGAGTACCTTGTCTTTCATGATAAAATTATTTAATAAATGTTTTCATTTGGCTTACTTTCCTTACAAATGGAAAAACACCAATATTGTTCCAATTTTGAAGCCTAAGAAGGATCCAGAAGAAGCTTCTACCCAAGTAACCACGAGGCTGTAACAGCATGCATATATAGGGCATATGTATTACGTCTAGTGAATCATTGAAGTTGGAGTAAAGCGGAAAAGGGCCCCACTGAGATCGAACTAATGCTATGTCTTTTGTAATTACATAAGACATTGCTAAAGTAGCCTTATTGCATAGGTAATGCATCACTACATTCATAAGCTAATCTAACGCTTAATTACTTGATAACTGTTGAATTGATGCGATCCCGCATTACCAATGTTGATTTTGGGTTGAATAAGTGCAATAATATAATAAAATTTAAAAAAAAATTTAGTTTGTTTTACTTTTGAGATTATTATTGTTGCACTGACACGCAAGAACAAAAACCTACTGAACTGCTAAGGCATGAGCAATGTAAACAAAATTAAGTAAATATTTTAACAATGAAGGTTGATACGTTACGGTAGTAGTTGGAGCATCTAGATTAATATAAAATGTAAATATTAATAAATTTTGAGCAAATAAAAAGTTAAAAAAAAAGTATTCGTGAAAATTGCCATTCTTTAATGTTAACTGAACTTAACTGCCTTTTTCAGCATATTGTTATTTGGCCTTTCACCATTTGACAAATTGTTAAAACTTTATAGAAGATTGTTAGTTTATAGTTGTCAACCATAAGGGTAAATGTCGTAACAATAAGATAAATGATCTAGGAATGGTTTATGATTATGCGGGAATAGAAACAAACACGTAAAGGTGATTACAATATTTTTTGAGACCCTAATGCTCAATGATAGGTACTTTGGTGAATTCTTGGTATGTACTCAACACGCACAGGAAATTTGCTAAGTTGAATTAACAAAATATTTGGTTGACTTCAACAAATCTGTTTTGTTGAACTAGCAATTACATTTAGTTAAATCAACAATCATTTGTTGTTGAATCTTCCAGGATGTTATTCGATCATACAAATCGGTTTGTTGATAGTGTGCATGTTTTTTTCACGTGTATACAAAAAAAACACTGTGTACCTAAGTGATATTTTAACGTATAAAATGGCTGAGTCAGAGCAAAGCGATACGAAATCACTATTCGAAGAAGTTCTTGAAGAGGAATTTCAGCAGCTGGATCCTGACGAACTAGTTTTGGCTAACTTACTTAAGCAATTTGGCATCTTCTTAGAGTTCGCAAGAGCATTCTTCAGTAAGTATTATTGGCATAATCATGGAAACGGTAATATGTATTTTTTTTTGTTTTTCAGTAAATCAATGCACGATGCCGACGCTTCGTATTATCGAACGTAAAGAAATAGAGGAGCTGATACCTTTACCAGACTTACTGGACCGAACTCAATGTATCCATCGATTGAACCAGTGGCCTATAGCCAGGTGATTTGTATGATTGAATTTAAATGTAAATTATGATTGATGAATAAAACTTAATATTTATTTTAAAAAAAAGATGTATTTTGAATATAAAAAATGAAATAAAAAAAACTCAAAATACAAGCTGAACATTTTTATCAGATTAACAAACATGTTTGTTAAAACAACTAACATGGCATTGTCATTTCAACAAAGCAGATGGTTGAGTCGACAAATAAAACTGTTGATCCAACCAAAACAATTGTTGATAGGACTAACATGATGAGATGTATCAGTAACTATAATAATAGTAGAATCAACAAACATATTGGGTAGAATTCAACAAAACTGTTTGTTAGTCCTCAGATGACAAACAGTTTTGTTAACCCAATCTGTTTTTCTGCGTGAATGCTTACTACCGGGTTTTTTTAAGGTTTTTTTTAATCAGTGATAATCTTCATAAGAGTTAAAATATCTCTTATCACAAAATAACCGCAAAATTTTCCCGTCGAACTTGTTAAACGGCACTCCCTACTCGTCAAGGAAGATCGCATACTTTTATCACCAAAAATGGACTACGTTTTTTACATACAGGATATCACTTCAATGCTTTCCTATTTCAAATACTATAAGGACTTCAGGCTTGAAATTTTCGAGAATCGTTTGCTCCACTGGAGCATCCATTGGTTAGTAATTTGAGCGTCGTTTGTTTTGTTTTGTTTGTGATTTTTAGTCTCGAAAATCTTGAAGTGATAATTAACCTAACCTATGAATCATATGGAAAAAGGCCTTCCTTCAGTTTCACCTTAAGATAAAAGTATGGTTCTTATAATATGTATTTTTTTAATACATACAGTACTATTAAAAAGCTGGTTGTTTGGAAAACATCAACAATTTATCTACTGTTTTTCTGTTTCGAATGGCAATTCAGATTATATTTGCCAAACCTATCATAAATGTTTGTTTTTGTAACTGTCATAATCCATCAACGAGAACTATGCAATATTAAACTCAAACATATCTGAGTTCAAAAGTTAAGGGCCGGCGTGATTTGTGAAAATTTCAGTTTGTTGTTACTATATAGTAGTCGAATAAATCTACTTATATATAAATTGTGCCAAACTCAACAAAAAATTTCGTTTAGATCTTCATTATCTAATAAAAATGTGTTATGCCATGTGTACCGTATTCCTCTAGAGAAGGTAAAATTTAATTTTTGTTCCTATTGTATTTCACTCCAATGATTTTTTTGAGCCCCTCCACAACTGTAACGGAAACACCACCTTGAATGCAAATTAGCAAAATGTTTATGGAAACTAATTGCTTTCTTTAATTTTTCAGACCGAATCTTGGACTTAACTAGTTGAATCGCATATTTCTTCGCATAAATAAAGAATATCGGTAATGAAATCGCATGAAAAATGCATACCTCTACGAAGAGTGCGTTTATAATGCAAAATTGTGAAAAAGCAACTTGACATATTTTTTAAGGAAGAATGCATATTCATTATTTTAAACGTTTTTCGATTTACGTCAAACAAAATGGTTTTTAAATCGGAGTTGCTTCTTTATCACAGGCCTCTGCTATGAATCGATTGATTTGTTGATCTGAGCGAACGATGTGCGTATTCGTTTTCTGAAATTAATTACTGTTCATGTTTCGAACCTACCTATCTTATTAGGCGCTTTTCACACTTAGAAGTAAAACAGTGTTTATCATCGATAAAATGTTCTACTTTTTCTTCATAATCATCATCATTTTCTTCTTATTATTAACTGTTACGTCTCAGGTGCACCTTTGTCCCTAACCTAACATCATATATTCTGGAGAATATAAATAATTTGTTCACAGTTTGCTTCCAGTTGGATTACTTAAACTTTGTTTTTCAACGGTAATAGCGAAATAGCTTCTTGATTATATTCCATAATTTTGCCATGGTATAGTTTTGCGTGATTTTTTATCAGTATAAACAAACTATGGAGTCACATTTCCTATCTAGAGAAGAGTTTTAATTATTTACCTTATTTCAGGGCGCCATAAAAAGGATTGGAGTATCTTCGTAACAATCGATTGATTGTCGATTCTTATTGCAGATCACACTTTCAACGATTGACGCTTACAGATAAATCTGAAAACAATGACCACTATCTGTATAGTGCTAGCTTTAAAGATGTGAAATTTATATGTTCTTCTTCATTATTGAATCTCTAAACTAGATCAAAAGTCGGTAGATTGAATGAGACCCGTCAAAAGACTAAGATCTCGGTTCTCTTCAATGTGATGAAATACCATTCGTTTAGATTATTGAAATCGGTCGGTATATAGATATCATGAAGAAATAGCGCATGCTCAGCACAGCAGGTAATTTTCTGATGTACAATGTACTGTTACAACTCCATAGCTTTACAATGTTTACACCGAACACGTATCACATATGCAGCATCAGGTGTAAGTTTGTTTATAATAAAATTATGTTGAGTTGACAACACTCATGTTGCTAGGATGTCGTTACTCTACCGATTCACACGGTTGATAAGATAAGAAATTAATCAACAGGTATTATTGAATGATTTATATGATGTTTCAAATTAACATTTGCTTCAGGAAGGTACACCTTTCTTTTTTTTCAAATCTACATTGTTGCTTTGCAAAGGGTTCACCATATAATAGAATATGCAAAGAGGAAAACAGATTGAATGAAATTGTATTCGGAAAACGCATACCTACAATAAAAGTACTGTTAAAAACAAACAATAGACAACTACGACAGAAACATAATGTGGTCAATAAAACATGAAAGATTTATCATCATGCAATAACCAGATCTAAGAACTAATATATTTTGAAGAGCGAAGGATCTTCAAACTTCTGTTATTGGTGTAATGTGAGTCATGGTATTTTCTTGAATTTATATTTTTAATTTAATCAAATGAATATTTTACTGCACTAAACCACCAAATATTGCTATTTAAAAATTAATTTTATTTCTTTTATTTTTGAATAACAAATTCAGTCCTGTTGGACAGGAGAAATGAGACTGAAAATTTAGACTGCCCAAGTAACCACTAGGCTGTAATAGCATGCATATATATATATATAGGGCATATGTATTACGTCTAGAGCATCATTGAAGTTGGATTAAAGCTGAAAAGGGCCCCACTAAGATTGAACTAATGCTATTTCTTTTGTAATGCCATAAGACATTGCTAAAGTAGCATTATTGCATAGGTAATGCATCACTAGATTCTTAAGCTAATCTAACGCTTCATTACTCGACAACTGTTGAATTGATGCAATCCCGCATTACCGATGGTGATTTTGGGTTGAATAAGTGCAATAATATAATGCTTGTGCCCGCATAATCACAAACCATTCATGGACCATTGTCTTTATTGTTGACGACTGTTTCCGTTATTGTTACGACATTTACTATTATAGTTCACAACTATAAACTAACAATCTCCTATATAGTTTTAACAATATGTCAGATGGTAAAAAGCCAAATAACAATATTCTGAACAGGCGGTTAAGTTAGGTTACCATACAAAAATTGCAGTTTTCACGAACAAAATTTCTGCTGTACTCTATGTCAAAAAGTTGGTATATAGTGTATGTGTCCCTTGACTCAGCCTATTATGCAACCATCGATTACATTTTTGATTATTACTCTTAATGTTTTCAAGCTGAAGACAAGATTCAACTAGTTCTACACTTGCTAAGATATGTTTGATAAGACATTTGGTAGTTTGTATCACGAAAAGTTTCACAACTCTTTTTATAAAGCCGGAAACTTTCAAGGGATATGGATTTAATGTCGGTCTACAGGCACCAAATTGGGTCTATTCATGGATGCAAGTTCGTCCCATTCGATGGATTTATTACTAAATGCAGTCTTTGTACGATTTGTTTTCTTCCTATTCTATGAATTAAGGCATTGCTAGCTGTATTCGCTTTCCTTTACACAAAATTTCACAAAACAAACTAGAGTAAAACTGCTTTGAAACACATAAGTGATGTTCATATATCATTTACAAGCCATTCAATAATGAAAACATTATAATTCACTATACAACGGCTTAGTTCCTTCGGTTTGTGTTCAAATGAGCCACTCGAATACAAGCAAACGCAAAAACATGCATTTCCACTTGAAATTTCACCAATAACAACCTTTTTACTACGTTATTGATACAATAGGCCATAGTTGGGAACATACAAAATAATATGTCCCTAATCTTGTAAAATCATTGTTATTTTACCAATGTGAACAGTAAGTTTGTAACGTGTAACTGTTTTCTGTACATCCAGGCGGCATTACTTGCTTTATTGTTTTAATTAAGCCAAATTTAGATCACTTGAAGATCGTGTAGTTCATCTGTTCGGCTTAACCAGTGAAATCATGATGCTCCAAAAGTTCAAGAAATCGAAAATTACGCGGAAGTGAAAAACTATAAGTTGATTAATATTGTCTCAATTGCTTCGGATTACAGCCGTAATTCTAATAGCAACATGATTTTGTTGATTATTGCTGAATTAATGACTTATTTGGTACATAGGCCGAATGAAGGAGCTAGGCTAACATTACATCCCCTTACCCTAATGCAGACAATAGAAAACCTTTCAATGACAATATGGCAAACATTAACAATATGTGTTGATGTCAGGGGGTAAGTCACTCGACCACCTTGTGTTACCACTCTAAAAAACACAATCCGCCACACTTCAAACACACTTGCCACCACATGAAAGATACATTCATATCTGGCACCACTTACACGAATCGATTGTTTGTTTTTGTTTCCCTCTCGCTTACACAAATGTAATTCAGACGATGCATATGTGAGCATGTATTAAACGTCTAAACCGTGCATGGTTGCCAATAGGCATAAATTTTCGATTGTAGTTTGTGAAAACACAAAAACACCTTCTGCCACCACAGAAACACAATCGTACACGATCAACACAAACACAACGTGGCAGATTTACTCACCCCCTGGTTGATGTAGAGGTTGTATGGTGAAAACGAGATTAAACTATTCGATAACAATAACATAAAATGTCATAATATATCTTACATTCGAAGTATAGTTTAGACTATATATATCAAATTGTTTTTCGTTATGCGGGTGGTTACGTGGGTGAAGTCCTAAGATGATTCATATTCAATTTAAGTCAGTTCGTTTATTTTTTTTAAACGCCCTAACATAGAAATACCCAGGTAACCAATAAGCAGTTCTAACGCGTATTTACATAATGCTGCATTAATGTTATTTTGCATTCAAAATGCTTATTAAAGACTACCAGCATTTAAATAGCATTTGAAATCCAACTTTACAACAGATAGCATTCAAGATGCTGATAAAATTCTAATATAAAGCTTGTAGCACCTGAAATGCAGATTGAGGGTTAATTTACTGCATATGCTAATGCTTATTGGTTACCTGTAGTCTCCCTAATGCAACAAAAAGAGTGCATGGAGGTGGTGTTCTTGTTGCTGTTTCCAATGTGCTTGTTTCCTGCTAAATCGCCGTAGGACAGTTCAATTCTATTGAAACAGTTTGGGTTAAAGTTTGTTTTTCCAAACGAAACAGTTTTATCGGCGCTTCGTACAATCCTCCTGGCCGACGACGTGATTGCAGCATTATGCAACATCACCTGGATGCTACAGAATTTGGCTATGAGTTGACTACTTTGACGGCTGTGCTTCTTCTGCTCGGAGATTTCAATCAACCAGGACTCAATTGGTTGCCTTCCGGTTACGGGTATTCGTTTCCTGATCCGGTTGCTTCAACCTCTACTCCTGCTAGTTGCCTACTTATCGATGGAACTGGTTTTCTAGGACTGAGCCAGATTTATTCAGTTTCCAAGGTCCAATCAAACTTGCTCGACTTGGTGTTTATCTGCAAGAACTCACTGCGCAAATGTACTGTCGTTGAAGCTCCGGATGCCATTGTGCCACTTGTTAACTACCATCCCGCTCTGGATATATCAATAGCATACGAACCTTATCTCCATTTTGATGAACCTGTAAGCACCGATCGACTCAATTTCCGCAAAACTGATTTTCGACTGCTTCGACACTGCTTATCCCGTATCGACTGGAATGTTTTGAGTGACCTTGATATTAAATCAGCTGTTGACCGCTTCAACTGTTTGCTGCGTGAGAGTGTTTTGGCAGCTGTACCGAAGTGCCAAACTCTGAGAAAACCTCCGTGGACTAATGCTCTTCTACGCAACATGAAACGAGTGCGCGCTAGGGCTCTGGTACCTCTACCAAACTGGATTTTAATCGCGCCAGCAATGAATATCGGCGCTATAACAAACTCCGCTACAAATATTATGTACATCGCACACAAGAAAATCTTCGACGCCATCCGAAGAAATTTTGGTCGTTCGTGAAATCTAAGAGAAAGGAAACTGAACTACCGTGATGTGTGTTTCTCGATAGAAACCATGCACGGACTAACCAGGAGAAATGCAGCCTTTTGCAAGACACTTCTCGAGTGTATTTTCAAGCGATTCACCATCTCAAGTTGATATTGAAAGTGCTGTGCGGGAAGTACCCAGCGATGTGATTAACATGGATGTCTTTGCTGTCGACGTTCAGGTGGTTCTTTCGGCGATACGCAAGACCAAATCGTCCTTCAATCCTGGACCTAGCGTGATTCCTTATAATGTGTTGAAAAAATACTCCGACATTTTAGCTACTCCACTTTCTCTGCTTTTCAACTTATCACTCCAGCAATCAAAATTTTCAATGCAATGGAAGTGCTCTACTATGTTTCCAGTTTGCAAGAAAGTAGACAAAAGTGATATAAGAAATTACCGTGGCATTACTTCACTCGGTGTGGAATCAAAAGTATTTGAGTCGCTGATCAACGACAAATTGTTTGCTGCCTGCAAGAATTACATCAGCCCCTATCAACATGGCTTTTATCCCGGCCGCTCTGTTGAAACGAATCTTGTCAGCTTTACGTCGTTTTGCATGGAGAATATTTGTAAAAAAACTCCAAGTCGATGTTGTTTATACCGAAAAACTCCAAGTCGATGTTGTTTATACCGATCTCAAATCTGCCTTCGATAAAGTTAACCATGACTTACTGCTTGCTAAATTGGAGAAAATTAGTTGTTCCATTACTTTCTGCACATGGCTTCGATTTTATCTTGTACAACATAAAATATCTGTCAGTATTGGAAACAATTCATCTGACTATTTTTCAAACCATTCCGGAGTTCCCCAAGGAAGCACCCTGGGACCATTGCTGTTCTCGCTTTTCATAAACGATGTCTCCCTCATATTGCTTAGTGGAAGTTTTCTGACTGCTATGAACTACAGAAACTTCTTGAAATATTCAGTAATTGGTGCGTGCGAAATATGATGGTTCTGAGCATCTCAAAATGTTGCGTAATAAGTTTTGGTCGAACGAATAATGCTATCCAGTTTGATTATAGTATTACTGGAACTCCACTTCAACGGATTGATCATGTTAAAGACCTCGGAGTTGTATTGGATGAAAAGCTAACCTTTACTCGCCACTTCTCAGGTACCATTGATAAAGCCAATCGCTAGCTTGGGTTCATGTTCAAAATTTCCAATGAGTTTCGTGATCCGCTGTGTTTCAAAGCTCTTTACTGCTCGCTGGTACGCTCTATTCTTGAGTTTGCATCTGATGTATGGAACCCTTACCAGGCTGTATGGAGTGCGCGATTTAAAGCTGCCCAACGCAGATTTGTAAGATATGCTTTGCATAGAGTGACTTCCATGGAGTGACCCGTTAAACTTGCCTGCTTACGCCGATCGCTGTCGCCTGCTAGGGCTGGATACTCTGGCTAAACGAAGGAATGTCACGCAATCTGTATTCGTTGCCAAGCTTCTCTTATCTGAATATGATGTTCCTGAGTTGCTGTCTATCTATCAGTCTATATGCTCCTGCCCGAACCCTTCGACCGAGAGCGTTGCTTCACGAAGAATTGTAAGCAGCTAATTATGCTGCAAATAGTTCCATTGTCGTCATGAATCCGAAGACGATAACAACGTTCCTGTTGAGTGAAACTAACGTTCTACGCCAAAGCTTGAAGTTTCCGTGAGTACGCGGTTATAACCAATTGAAAAAGACAAAACTAAAGTGCACGTGTGTGAACATTTTGACAAAACAAGATGCGTAATGAAAAATTAGTAAAAATGCCGTTGCAACATTCGCCACGCCGCGAAAACCGGGATGTAAGGGCTTTTGGTGAGCAACAACAAAACAGTGATGACGAGCAGCAAGAAATTGTGCGCCAAGCAACTTCACCCAGGGGGTGAGTAACTCTGCCACGTTGTGTTTGTGTTGATCGTGTACGAATGTGTTTCTGGGGTGGCAGAAGATGTTTTTGTGTTTTCACAAACTACAATCGAAAATTTATGCCTATTGGCAACCATGCACGGTTTAGACGTTTAATACATGATCACATATGCATCGTCTGAATTACATTTGTGTAAGCGGTACGTTCCATGAGAATGGTCGAAATAAACAATCGATTCGTGTAAGTGGTGCCATATATGAATTTATCTTTCATGTGGTGGCGAGTGTGTTTGAAGTGTGGCGGATTGTGTTTTTTAGGGTGGTAACACAAGGTGGTCGAGTGACTTACCCCCTGACTTCACCGCATAGTTCTCCATCCTTCCACGGATTCGGTGACAGTGTAGTCCCAATGGATACCGTTACCATCAAACAGCTGCAGGGATTGTACCGCGAAAGTAGTCCGGATCCAACGAACAATCATCAACAACGAGTCACTTGGATTGGCACAACTGATCGTCCTCTCAAAGAGCCTGTCCGCTACGTATGCCGAATATAGTGGAATTCACAACAAGGTGCTGCCACTTGTGCCAGACGACCAGGAAGAGGAATATGCCAGCTTCGAGGACATTTTCTATACCGTGTCGAATGCCGTTGAAGAGCTGCTGTTAGAGGCTAAAAATAATGCAGCACCACAGCCACTCAGAGCACCGATTCCAACATTCGAAGGTAACTTTTATGGGTGGCCAAAATTCAAAGCCATCTTCCAGGACCTGATGGCACATTCGGAGGATACAGACACCATTAAACTGTACCACCTCGAAAAAGCGTTCATCGGAAATGCATCCGGTGTGTTGGATACCAACGTAGTGAGGGACGGAAACTACCAACAAGCTTGTAACATCTTGGAGGATCGCTACGAAAACAAGGGCCTGTTAGTAAAAACCCACATCCGTGGTCTGTTTTTGCTCCGAGAGATGTCATCGGAGTCCCATAAAGAGCTGAGAGCTCTGCTTACCGAAGCTACTCACAATATCGAGAACTTGTAGTTCCTCGAACAACAGATCACTGATGTATCGAAGCACATGATTGTGTACCAGATTGTTTCAGCACTCAACAAATCAACTCGCAAATCCTGGGAAGGGACCCAGAGGAAAAAAGAGCTTCCCAGGTAACACTGCCACGTTGTGTTTGTGTGGATCGTGTACGAATGTGTTTCTGGGGTGGCAGAAGGTGTTTTTGTGTTTTCACAAACTACAATCGAAAATGTATGCTTATTGGCAACCATGCACGGTTTAGAAGTTTAATACATGCTCACATATGCATTGTCTGAATTACATTTGTGTAAGCGAGAGGGAAACAAAAACAAACAATCGATTCGTGCAAGTGGTGCCAGATATGAATTTATCTTTCATGTGGTGGCGAGTGTGTTTGAAGTGTGGCGGATTGTGTTTGAAGTGTGGCGGATTGTGTTTTTTAAGGTGATAGCAAAAGGTGGTCGAATGACTTACCCCCTGGAGCTTCCCAAATACGTTTCAACCATCGCCCTCCTGAAGTCAAGGTGCCATACCTCGAGAATTGCGAGACAGCGTTTCCATCTAAACCATCAAAACTGAAGCAAGCAATTCCACCATCGAAAACTCATCCGCAGAAGAGCCATGAAGCATCGACCAACCCATCCCAACCAACGAGCGTTTGTGAAATTTGTGGTGGCTTCCATCGCAACGTCGAGTGCTCGGTTTTGTCCAACCTCACCCCCGCACAGAGAATTGATAAGATCCGAGCTGCTGGAATTTGTTTCAACTGCCTGCGCAGAGGACACCGATGCAATCAATGCCCTTCCGATAAAACGTTACTCAAGTGTCAACGCCGACACCACACATTGCTACATGCAGCCAGTTAAGTAACCTCATCGAACGTTTAGCTCAAAGCAGAGACAATGGCAAGCCCGCCATTGGTTTCTTCCGTGCCGAGTCAACCGACTGCAGTGCAGAGGTCCAATCTCTTGGACCCGCCGGTGTCCACAAACTGTTCGTCGAATTTCGTCCAATCCACAAAGACGGTCTTGCTTCTAACTGTAGTGGTGCAGGTCTTCGATAAACAAAATCAGCCACACCCGTGCCGAGTTCTAATAGATAATGGATCTCAAGTTAACTTCATGACCGAAGAGATGGCCAACCTCCTTGGTGTCACGAAGAAACCAGCCAATGTTCCAATCTTTGGCATCAACAACCTGCGATCCCTATCCTGTGAAAAGGTGGTCGTCAAATTTCGTTCACGTGTGTTCATTTTCCATGCAAGCCTCGAGTGTCTGGTTACTCCAAAAGTGACAGATATGATTCCGACATCCCAGATCGACACCTCCAACTGGACTATTCCCAGAGAGGTAAAGCTAGCTGATCCCATGTTCCACACGCCCGATAAAGTGGATATGCTGATCGGTGGCGAGCTCTTCTTCGGCATCCTGAAACCCGGTAAGTTGAGACTAACCGCAGTTGCGAGATACCTACTTGGGTTGGATCGTAGCTGGTGTCATCATCGACCCGCCCTTGTCGAATGTTTCGCTCCAATACTCCCACGCATCCATTGAAGCAATCGAGAAAAGAATGCAACAGTTCTGGCAGATTGAGGAGGTACCGGACGTTCCCAAGCTGTCATCCGAAGAACCAGCATGCGAAGCCCACTTCCTTTCCACATACCAGCGAGACGAAACTGGACGCTTCATTGTGAAACTGCCGTTCAAGGATAATGTTTCGCAATTCGATAACTGCCGCCCGCTAGCGCTGAAAAGGTTCCTGATATTAGAGAAGCGACTGGTTCGTGATCTTGAACTGCAGGCGCAGTATGTGAACTTCATCCGAGAGTACGAGGCCCTTGTCATTGCCACGAGATCCACGAATCCGAAGATCCATTCCCACAGAAATCTTACTATTTGCCACATCACGCAGTATTGCGTCCATCTAGTTCGAGCACGAAATGTCGTGTCGTGTTCGATGCAAACGCAAGGACGTCACGCTCGGAACTCTCCCTGAATGATGTACTGCAAGTTGGTCCGGTAGTACAGAACGACCTGCATCACATTACGCTACGGTTCCGGAAATTCAATGTTGCCTTCACCGGAGACATCTCAAAAATGTACCGCCAGGTACTCGAAGCCCCGTCGGATCACCGGTTCCTGCGAATTTTTTGGAGAGAGCACCCATCATTACCCATGCGAGTTCTGGAACTTTGTACCGTTACCTACGGCACAGCATCGGCACCTTACCAAGCAACGCGGTGTTTGGTGCAGCTCGTAGAAAAAGATGGAGAAGACGTAGAAGGAGATGTTCGCTCATCACCATGGGGCACCTAGAGTGAACAACAATGTTTTTGGCTAGAATGAAAGATGTGAAGAGAAAGTGTTGAAAGGTCCGTCAGAGTGCGGCAGGTAGGAAAATTAACAGATGTTTTTGAAAATTGAGCGAAAGGGCATGTATCCAGTGGTACTCGAACCATGGACGTCAATCTTTGCCTAACATCCCACTGCGGGGTAGGTTGTAGCGACGGAACAAGTCCGCCACTTCAACAGGCAAAAATTGACGCATGGAAAGACGCTCATGTACCACTGTGGCTTGTATAGTTTATTCTTAGCGATCTATTGTGTGCACTCTGTTTACTGATGCGTACATGGGAGAGGAACTCTCTCCTTTTTTGGGTTTGTTTTGATTCGCACCGACTGGCGATCACTAAAGTTTTTCTCGTCGTCTCCAACGTAGAGACCTCAGAGAGAAACATCGTGAAGCGATGCGATACTGGTCCCCACCAGTATAATTAATGGTTACCACCATTTATGGGTTTACATACATTAATTGTTATGTTATGTATTCTCCGTGCGAGGAGTAACGATTATGATGTAGAAGGAGATGTTCGCTCATCACGCTCATCAGTTCCTCTCCCATGTGCGCATCAGTAAACAGAGTGCACACAATAGATCGCTAAGAATAAACTATACAAGCCACAGTGGTACATGAGCGTCTTTCCATGCGTCAATTTTTGCCTGTTGAAGTGGCGGACTTGTTCCGTCGCTACAACCTACCCCGCAGTGGGATGTTAGGCAAAGATTGACGTCCATGGTTCGAGTACCACTGGATACATGCCCTTTCGCTCAATTTTCAAAAACATCTGTTAATTTTCCTACCTGCCGCACTCTGACGGACCTTTCAACACTTTCTCTTCACATCTTTCATTCTAGCCAAAAATATTGTTGTTCACTCTTGGTGCCCCATGGTGATGAGCGAACATCTCCTTCTACATCATAATCGTTACTCCTCGCACGGAGAATACATAACGTAACAATTAATGTATGGAGAAGACGTTTCTATCGCCGCCTGCATAGTAGAGGAAGAGACGAACATGGACGACGTACTCTCTTGTGCAGTTTCGGTGGAAAGCGCCCTCGATGCGCAACAACAACTGAAGCAACTCCTTGGACATGGAGGTTTTCCAATACACAAGCGGTGCTCAAACTCGCAAGAACTCCTAGAGCACATCCCCGTGGAAGAACAAGAGAAGAAGGTCGCGTTAGATGAGCATGGAATGAATGAGGCCATCCGAGTGCTTGGGTTAGTTTGGGATTCATCCTCAGATACGATGCTCTTCGCCTACCGGCCAAACCCTTCAACGACACAACGGACAACTGTTAGAATGCACTTAGCTAGTAGTCTTTTCACAAGGGGACTTTTTGTCCCCCTCCAGGCTTTGTCCTGGGATCATGGTCTTATAATGGCTTCGGGTCAAATTGGGCAGAAATACTGCCCTGAAATTTTTTTTAATTCTGAAGCATTGCCAGGGGGCGAGTAACTCTGCCACGTTCTGTTTGTGTTTCTGTGGTGGCAGAAGGTGTTTTTGTGTTTTCACAAACTACAATCGAAAATTTATGCCTATTGGCAACCATGCACGGTTTAGACGCTTAATACATGCTCACATATGCATCGTCTGAATTACATTTGTGTAAGCGAGAGGGAAACAAAAACAAACAATCGATTCGTGTAAGTGGTGCCAGATATGAATGTATCTTTCATGTGGTGGCAAGTGTGTTTGAAGTGTGGCGGATTGTGTTTTTTAGAGTGGTAACACAAGGTGGTCGAGTGACTTACCCCCTGAGCATTGCACCAATTTTAAATAGCTAATTTCCAATTAATTAATGGTGTACCCGTCCAATGACGGATATGTTGTCCAAGGAGTCAAGCGTATCATTCCAATTCGCGAAAATAAACACGAATATTATTTAAGAAGCAATTTCTGACAGTCGAAAATGGTTTTATTAATAACCATGATACTAGTAAAACCACAGACAGACGTTGTAGCTCGAACAAAACAATTCTGATTTCAAATCTAATTACCTTGGATTCGTCTTGTACAGTAGCGCCGTGAACTTATTGCTACATTAAATCTGACAGTTTGACTGACAACCCATTTTTCCTTTACCAAGAAAAACAAGTCATGTTACACTACACTGGTAAATGAGATCAAGTTGAACGTCTGTCTGTGGTAAAACTAACATTTTTTCACAAAGTCTCATGTACCATGAAGGTAGCAAAATATCCATTATGTGTCAAATTGCTCATGGTGTTTTTGACAAATTACTTATGCCTTGTTCAGACTACAGAGTTATAACAAGTGATAACGGTTGTCAAATAATTTCAACATGAAATTGGTCATCAAGATAGGCTAATAACAAGTTATAAACCGCTCAGTCTGGCCAGCATTTAAGAGTAAAGGCAACTGTAACAATAAGCAGTTTAAGCATGAATCATACCGAACTCCATAGGCATTTCTACCATCCAGAATATGTTGTTCAAAAAATAAAATGTATCATTCCAGTTTGCTGAAATAAACACGAAAATAGGAGACGGACAAATCGCTAGAACTAGAAACAAGCAATAGGTAGTATAAGAGCACGATCGGTTGCATAACCTTTTGTCAGTCAAGGGGATTTCCCCCCTTGCCTATCCTGCATAGGGTAGTATGACAAAGGGTTATGTGCCTGATCGTACACACCAAATTTTTTTCGCTGAAAATCAGCAAAATTTTGCTGAATTTTGCCGAGCTGAATTTTCAGTAATCATTTCAGCAATATAAAATTACTGATTTTTTCAGCAATGCGAAGCGTCATTCTGCTTGACAGAAGTTTGCTGAACTTTCAGTATACATCTGATTTTTGCTGAAAATTCAGCAATTTTGGCTGTTTCGTGATTTGACGGCACTTTGCTGATATATTTCAGCAAACACTATCAATTTAATGAAAATTCAGTAATTTAGGCTGTTTCGTAATTTGACAGCACTTTTCTGGTAGAATTCAGCAAAAAATATCAAGTTGCTGAAAAATCAGCTCTCTGGTTTCCATTTCAAGGGGATTATTAAAAACATATTTTATTTTGTTTTTTCTCGTTCTATATTTTAGTATCTTAGTCAAGCTCAAAAATAAAATTGTTTACGGTTGTGGTCACATTCTCCACTGTCAAAACAGCTGCAGTAAAAAAATTGAAAAAATTCGCGAGAGACGGCTCGAACTTCAATTTGAATATATAGTGTGTCTGCAACAACAGTAAAAACGCTCGAGGGATATCGCATCCTACCGAAAATACACGGCGGTTTAACCGGATGTACGCAGCTCCTTCCTCGTACTGCGGTGCCTTGACAATAAGGATCGGGAGCTTCGTTTTCGAGTAGCCAACAGCGAACTGTTCGACGTCGTCTTCAGGCTGAAAAAGATTGTCAGCATTATTTTCAAAGAAATATAAGTTTTGAAAAATGTGTCATACATTGATCCACTCGATAATACGATCCAAACCGTTTACGATTTGTTGTGGTCCTGGAATTGCACGCTTGACTCCACGGGATGGATTTTTATCCCTTACGATGAGGAGTGTTCGAACAAATTCTGTATTTTAAATATACATAATCAACCATGTTTTCAACTTTTACGGTAGAGATACTCACGAGATTTGATGTACGAATGCAACTTGCGGTGTTTCCCTAGAATTTTTGATTGCAAAATATCCCATGTTTCATTGAAGTCACCAGCATTAGAAAACATCAATTCGAAATCGACAGCGATCTATAACAGATAAATAAGCATGTAATAAGAACACAAAAGCAAGTTAAAACTGTTATACCAATGATCCGTTAAACTCAGTCGTAAGAGGAAAAGCTTCAAGCATTTCGTCAACCAGTTTTGTGTCATCACTATTATCTCTGATGTTCTTCCTTGCGCCAAACGTTTGTATCCAATCACTTTTAATGACATCCAAAGATGCATCAGTTGGGACAATGTACTTCAATTTTTCAATCTGTAAAAATATAATCCCGTTACTGTAAGCAATATAATCAATAATGTTATATTCGTTACCATTGCAGGGTCATTTTGGTTGTTGTCATCAGTCTGTAGCATGTTGTTGTCATCGCCATCAATGATATCCACATTGCCATGGCGCCTCGGTTGATGAATTTGTTGCTTGTCCTTTTTCACCATGTACTCGATGTGGTAGTGGATTTTTCCACTGTGCTTGCCCTGTCCTCTACCATGAGGATAAAACCACAAGGCATGAGGAATTGCTGCTTTGCTGGACTTTAACGAGTTATACTTGCTGACCAATGATCTGGCGATAACATCTTTGTAATGCATGCTTGGATGACTAAAAGTAAGAAACAGTTAGTAATAATATCCATTAAAACTAAATAAGGAATACGCATTCAAAATAAATTGCTTGAGAAAACAGAAAATTGTTATACATTGCGGGTTATTCTGAAAGATTGTCGTCACCTTAGTGACCATTGAAATGACATTGTCACCACAGTTTAATTCGATGCTCAGAATAACCGCCTTTGTACCTATTTATTCCACTGAATCAACTTGGTAGAAAACGAGGAGTAGAAAATGCGCATAAAATTAATCAAAGTAACCATAATCATCGCGTTATTGATAAAGTGTCAGAAAGGTGGACCGAAAAAATATTCACCTGCTTCCAAAAAGAGCCGCAACAAATTAAATAAGCATTCAATCGTTTAATAAATTATATGGAAGATGGTGTTTCGAATTCAGAAGGAGTGAAGAAGTCACAGAAAGGACACTGTATCTGACCTACTTGGCATACCCAGCGGCCATGGTGGCAATTACGTTTCGGTGAATTGTTGGTTGAATAATGATCATGGATTTGAAATGGCTCTTGATGGTGCATACATACTTGGTCGTGCAACTACCGTGCTTTTTCATCAAATGTCTCTATGAGCTTGAACCTAACGGTAATTTTTAAATTTTACTCGTCGCCATTCTTGACCAGTTCAACCATTAGGAAGCTGTCATCGATATTGCGGAATACCAGACAAACACCATGAACAATCATCAAAGTCACAAGAGAAGTCCACAGCTCGAAAAATTATTCAAAACTCAATTTTTATTCATATTTTGAAAATCAATATTAAATTGTCTTTTTTGCAGTTTGAAACTCGTACCAGAAGGTAGCAGAACTGCTAGAATACTACTCCATGGTCGTGTAAAAATTATAAACCGGTATACACATAGGTGATTGGCGAGTATTTGTAAGCCTTGAAATGCATAGAACGTTCAAATTGAATCTACGTAAATTTTCAAAACCAACGTTTCCACAAGATAAAGGTGTTAATATGATGCAGACGGATTTCATCATATTCATGGTTAGTTTTATCAGTTTATGACGACTAATTATGCGTTCTCTATTTCAGGAAGGCATTTACAATTTATTAATCTTGATGCAATTTAAATTTGCTAGAAAAATTTAAAAGTTAAAGGTTTTTCTCCCATGCAATTTAAATGGGGCTGAATTTTCCGATTTGATTTGAATTTTATGGGAGAAAGGAACTCATGCATCCTTTATTGGATTTTGATTTAAGAGCAAGTTTGACGGAGTACATTTTCCATACAACTTGTATTTCACAACTTCGCGTTTTGACGGGCCCATATTTTGTAATCTATCATTACAGAATATTAAGCATGACCAGCAAATTCTCAAATGCAACAACACTAATCAATCGAATACTTGCCGTTTATCACTATTCGTGTCTAAGCGCCAATCTCAGTGGTCTAACTGTACTTCGCGCTAATAGCATAGTTCTTCTTGCCGAAGAGTACAGCCACACATGATGATTTGGTTAGCAAAGATTAGATATTTGGTGAATACTAACAAGTGTCGAAATGAACATGTTTCATGCATTGAGAACTTCTTGAAACAATGCTAAAATGGGCAATTTAAAAAGTGTGAAATATATCAAATAGAGGTAGCAGTTTTGATGGCTGAATATCATTCAATAGTATTCTCGTACCGGATTTAAACTGAAAAATTTGAACGAGGATACAGCATGTTTAAGTGGAATGGCTCAGAATCCAATGTTATAAGATTATCAAAATTTCTCTCGCGATTACCTAAAAAATTATAAGGTGGTATATGGTTTCTGCAGTGGACAAATTCCCGTCTTTCATACTACTCAGTCATATTCAATCCAAATGACAAGCAGCTCATTGGTTCTTCGTTGATTGAGGTTTGTGGCTTTGAAAACGCTAGTAAGAGGCAAAAGTCAGCCATTGTTTTGGCCATTATTGGATTCTGTATCCTTGCACCTCAAGTAAAGAATGAATACAAATATTTTACTTACTATCCAAATCTCTTTACTAGGTAATCACTAAGAACGATTGTGATAGACTTCACGAGCTTATTGTTAACGGGATTTTCTTGCCTTAGCAACTCCATTATACGCAAACCTTCTGCAGATTGTCGAAAAACTAAATCGATGTCGAATTCCTGAAAAAAATATTTATGTAGACAAAAAAGTTTGGGTAAAATGCAGCAATTTAGGTTACCTTCTCTAGGGATATCGGTTGCACAGCGTTTTCATTCTTCGTTGAATCAGCTTCTTCTTCGTCTTCCAAGAAATCATCTTCGCCTTCTTCTTCTGCGTTTTCTTTCACTGGAATAGCATTGTATTTTTCGAGCAATCGAATTTGATACTTTTGAATTTTTTTTCGTTGGCCAGTGTTCAACTGCAGTCGACTGAAATCTTCATTGTCCAAAGCGACGAAAGTTTCGACATCCACGATTCCTTCACGAGCTACATTTACAAAACTGGTGTCAGTTAAATGTTTTTTTGAATGTATATATTTGTTAAGCAATGAAGCATATGTATATCCAATTCAGTAGTCATTATTATATATCCTTCTAGAAATGAAACGCGTTTCGTCATTGTACTTCATCCAAAATGAAAAAGTTGTATAACAATGTACTGAGTGCAACTTGATCATGATAGATTCTTCTGTATCTTGAACTTCATATGCTTGCAGAATATCGTCAAATCCAACTACTTCCCAAATTCTAATAAAAAATTGAGGAGCATTGTCGATTACAAGTATTTCTTTAATAACTCCAAATACAGGGAGCTCAGACACCTTATCACTAATTGATATGATGCAATTAGGACGAAAGTAAACACCATTGTAGTTGATTCCTTTACATGTAACAAATCGGTCCATGTCTTTTTGTTGGAGCAACTTTGCACACTTCAAGTTGTTCACAAGACTCATCTTCCCAGATTTATACTCCAGACTATTCTGAAACGGACGTTCCGCAATATCGACAGCTTGTGCAAACACTTGTCGCTTAGCTAAGCTCAAGCAGACATTTTTATAATTGCAGGCGGTATTCATTTGATTTTTTATGTTCTTGTTCTTTCCTTTGAATACTCGACAGTCGAATTGCACAAGTGGTCCAATTTTTTTTATGCAATCAGGATAATGAAACAAATGATGAAATTTGTTTGGACGCCGGCTGAACAATTGAAAAAATGTATTATGGAATGATTGTATATCCATCTCTAACTCTGCCAATAGGAAATCCGGGATGGTTGGTGAAAACGCTATTCGAGTTATATTGATCAGAACACTTATTATACCCATATATTGGCAGTTTTCAGGTACTTTATGTCCAAATAGGAAGGGAAACGCCCTCAGCAATAATAAGTATTGTGATGCTGTTTGCCTCATTCTATGTGAGGTTGGTTGAATCGATTCGTATAAGTGATGCCAGATTAAAATTTATCTTTCATGTGGTGGCGAGTGTGTTTGAAGTGTGGTGGAATGTGTTTTTTAGGGTGGTAACACAAGGTGGTCGAGTGACTTACCCCCTGGACTACAGACTTGTAACATAATACAAGGATGTTTTGAAAATTATTTACAAGGAAAATGTCATCAAGATAGCCTTGTATTATGTTACACACGGAAAGAAATAACGAGGGATTAAAATAACAATCTCGATAGTTGGTACCTACAATAAACACACTTTTGATTCAACCACGAACTATGATTACCTCAAAGAAATTTGCGAATTGAATAAACCATACTTCATAGTTAACATAGCCATCATTTTTACATATCAGTCATAGGGTTAAATCAAAACAAAAATGTAATAATTCCAACCAGTGTATATGCTTGAAGCAGGGGGTAAGTCACTCGACCACCTTGTGTTACCACTCTAAAAAACACAATCCGCCACACTTCAAACACACTTGCCACCACATGAAAGATACATTCATATCTGGCACCACTTACACGAATCGATTGTTTGTTTTTGTTTCCCTCTCGCTTACACAAATGTTATTCAGACATGCATATGTGAGCATGTATTAAACGTCTAAACCGTGCATGGTTGCCAATAGGCATAAATTTTCGATTGTAGTTTGTGAAAACACAAAAACACCTTCTGCCACCACAGAAACACAATCGTACACGATCAACACAAACACAACGTGGCAGAGTTACTCACCCCCTGGCTTGAAGCAACTATACAATCCAGGATACAATCAAATAAAAACAACATGCTAGGTTCCAATTCGCTTTCAAGTTCAGAGGAAGTTCTTACTGAGGTTATGGTGGATGAGGAATTAAATTATTGAAATCACTGCAGTCAACGATTGAGGTTTTCATTGGTGAGTATTTTTTTGTAAAAATTCGATCACTATACCAAAAACATTTGTTTCTTTTTCAGCAAATGACTATGATGTTTCAGCTCTTGAGGTCATAGAGCGTGAAGAAGTAGAGGCTCTCCTGTCCCCGCAATTACTAGCTGACAGAACGAATGACGCTGACCTATGATAACTCAAAAACTGCAGGATATATTATTGTTTTACATATATATAGTTGGAACAATAAGAACTATAAACGATAAATTTAAATGCATTCTCTTTCAAACGATTAAGAACCGAGAATATTATTCAGAAAAATTTAACTGACCCCAAGCATACTCAAACCAACTATTGTTATTGAGTTGGTTCAACTATAATCATGGTTGAATTTACTGGCATGATAAGCCAACTGTCAAAACATCAACAATAATTTTTTCGATATAACCATTGTATAGCTCAATCAACCATATTTTACTGAAGCTGATTCAAGCATGCCTTAGTTAAATCAACTTGATATGTATGAATGTTACAATCATGCACATGTGTTATCGAAAAATCATTGCAAAAGTATAGTTGATTTTAGATGAAATGTGATTGATTGAATTAAGAGTCACCCACAATTGATACGTTGCAGATGTGTTGACGTAAATTTGACAGAAAACCTATGGAAAAACTGTCAAATTCACGCAAATGCATCCGCAACGTATCAATTGTGGGTGACCCGTTATACTTTTTTCTCCTTGCAACGCTGTGGTTGGCTGTAGTATGAACCTGGGGGTGCGACACATCTAAATACAGATTCAAAATGATCGAAAAATCCCACGATAGCAAATCAATCTTTAAAAAATCTTATAGCAGCTTGTGAATCTTAATCCATCAACTTGCATCGTGCTGCATCTTTTTGCAGTAAATCTTGAAAATCTCCATCAAAATCTTTAAAATCTTCTTTCTATCTACCTACCAAGCGTGCGCACATCGCACAAAAGCAAAACAAAAAAAATCCTGCATCTGAGATAGAGTCGCACCCCCTGGCATAACCCGCAATAATGGTAAAACGGACTGTCAATCTTTTCTCTGTGTACCTTAATTACTTGAAAAGGCCTGTTTAGCACTTACAAAAATGTCATAAATTGTGCGTTTCATATTTAACGTGCAGGCACCTAATATTTACCGATGCTTAAAAGAAACACTGGCAACTCAGAAAACAATGTCAAAATCTAGAAAGGACGCTTCTGAGATTGGCTGGACATAATTTCTATTAGTTTCTTGTTAATAAACATTTAATTCTTTAATTTATAAATAAAAATAGGTATTAACATGTTGGGCTCGGCTGTCGCCTTCATTTGTCTACTAAACTTAGTATTTAGCCTGATGAATTGCCCATCAAAATGTGTTTGTACAGAAGGACTGGATGGACTCAAAGTTAGTAAACAGAGGCATATATGTTTACATATATAATTTAAGTAGCAAAATTGTATATAAAATAAACCGTTTATTTGTAGGTACAATGTCAAAATCAAATTCAAGATTTGAAGGAAGTGGACTTTACAGATATAGCAGAACAATTGATTCACATGTAAGTTTTACTGCATTCTTATGTGGAGGGTTACATCCATACAGATCTTCATGTTAACTGATGGGTGAGCATAACCATGAAGGATAACCAAAATTGATATAGTTACAGACTAGTTTATATCCGTATTTGCATAAGGTGCCATTTGGCATAACATGCACACGGAAAAATAGAATGGTCATTTGGCATAATGGGAAAAAAACATCAGAGATTATAGCCTGACATTCATTATGTTGAAGAAACAACGGGTGTGAATGGGCTGTTCACAAAATTTAATTTCTTAAAGGTTTTTGTCGTTTATCCACCTACAAATTAGTTAAATTTTTTTTAAACTACTTTGGGGAATTTTGCAAAAATGTATGACCATAAAAGTGTTGGTTGTTGTAAAAAAGGGTGCGTGTTAACTTGTTGCTTCTGAATGGTAACCTCACGTTCCGAAATTCATTTGGAAATAGAAAACTTTAATGAGGACAAGGTTGTTGCATGAGTTCGACACAGAGTTGGCAGATTTCTTGATGTGGAGCCGATGGCAGAAAATAAGCTTAAGCTCCATGGAGCAAATATGAGTTGGAACAGTGGTAACACTCATAAATTTTTTATTGTTATTTTGATTAATTATCTATTCGGGTCGGGATAATATTCAAAAAAATAAGGAGTAGTTGAAGAGTTGGTTATCTATTGTTTATTGTACAATTTTAGGTCATTGTTATAAAGTTAGATTCGATAATTTTTCGCAAACAAAACATTCTTGGTGATATAAGCATAATGGTACAATCCCGGGATTCCTCCACCACCTCGAAAGGCTTTAGTAGAAACTGCCGCTTGTATTCTTGACTCGAAGAGGATAACGATGGAAACTACAAAAAATTTTGATAGATCCTCACCGAAAGGTTTGAAAACACCTGAGTGATGCACAACCATTCTTCAACGAAAAAATGACATCGTTGATGAATCCTACAAGGAGCTGCGAAGCCTTCCCGGTGCACGTACCAAGGATGTTGAGAGCTTGCATTACCCAAAACAGGAAAAGTCTGGTGTGTCGGAGCTGAATCAACATTGAAGCTTTGGGAACAATTTCTCGCATCAAGTGAGTTACCGACCTACAAGAAGACGGTCGATTTTCGCAGCTCGCACCGTTAGGATATCAAACAATGTGAAGGCACTTTTCAACTAACGATTCCGAAATCAATTCCTGCTCCGAAGCAGTTAGCACCGTCGAAGAAGCCCGTCACCCGAACTTAAGCTACAACAAAGTCAAAGTTACCGAGATACGCGACTTTTACAACGGGATACACTTCAACTACCAATGCAACAATACAAGTTGAACAGTAGTAAGAAGATTAAGAGCAAGCGTGTGCTTCAATTGCTTGTGGAATGGACATCGATTCAACAACTGGCTATCATAGGAGAGCTACCTAAAATGAGAAAAGCTACACATATACAGCAGCATAACGACAAAGTCAATCCAAATCAAGAATCGTGCTCGAATGTGTCAACCGATCCGAAATAAAAAATGCCAAGCAGGTCACCAGCAAGGCCTATTCTGATGCCAGTCCAAACAAATGAGTTTACGGTGTCTACCACCTGTTCCAGCAGTAAAGGTACCCCCTGACTGCAGTATCCCCTTCACTGGTTAAACCAGTCAAGGGGGTACTCTCCCCCTTGCCTACCCTGCCCTTCAATTTCAAAGCCTGCCATTACGCTATACGGAACTATCAATACTTTCTCTTCATTTCTATCCGCTCTTGCAATAAATTACTGTCCACTCCTAGAGCCTCTCATGTAGGCAAATGGGAAGTTATCTGCTTCTGAAAAAAAAAATCAGCATATGGTAGTTCCGCTACTCAACACCAGGGGTAAACAATGATATGGAAGGCCATGGTGGGTGGTGTAATGGAAACTACAACGGGACGAAAATGTGATGAGGGGAGAATGCAACGGCCATGGTTTTCCGTGTGAATGAACACCATCGCTGAATGGCAATTGGCTTAAATAAGGGCGCGATTCGTTTATTCTAAAGCGATTGGATAACCTTAACGCAAGTTAATACTATTTGAACTAGTAAAGTGATAATTTGTGCGACATACGGAGGAACATCCAGGTATGGCTTTTCACCTGACCATCGATCGTCTCTCATCACTAATTGCCAAAAATTACCCCAACGCCCCTACAATAGGACCCCTTTGGCAGAACATAAGTGCACCCTCTTGTCTACGTGAACTTGATCGTGGAATAGGCTCGGAAGCTGTAGCGACGTAGCATACCGGTGGAGCTTCGGTGTCCATACCTCCTGGACCAGAGTTTATCTTATGGGTTCGTCCTGCGGGGTGCAACCGCCATTTTGTGGATAGCGTTGCATAGAAGTATAACGTCCGTCGATACGAGTGACGTGTATCCAGGAAACTAGTAGAAAGCCAGGATCGAGAAGCCGAAGTAGTGTCCCACAGGCAACAGGAGCTATCAAGCATAGACGGTAAAGAGTAGCGAAACACGGCAACAGGGGGCCCCATAGAAGAAGCTAGGCAACGTGGGGTAGGAGAATAGTTATAAAGTGGGAGAAGAAGATGAAATAAAGGTACCTGTCTTTGTAAGACTGAAGTATTCGGATTTGGGGTTTAAGTGGAAGTATCTGGTATTTTCTTGGTCGCAATACGGCGAACCTGAGGCATGACAGGGGGGGGGGGGGGGTTTAGTTTCATTAGCGCTGGGCAGGGATCGTCTCTTAGTTACACTTCCGGAAGGATGTATAGACATTCTGATCGGTGGAGAGATCTTCAAACTCGTGAAACCGAACTACTTCACAATCGAGCTACGAGAGTCAAACCTAGGTTGGTTGGTTGCAGGTGTTATTCAATTAAACATGCCAACCGAAGATCTTCGGTACTCTCAAGTGGTAACGATCCAGACATTAAAGGTTTGGATGAAGAGATTTTGAGAAATCTGAGAGGTTCCGATTGCATCATCTAACTCATCCAATGGACAACGATTTAAGCCCCATTTCCCTGCAACGTACTCCTGCGGTGATGACGAGTTCATTGTCTGGCTTCCATTGATGGAGACAGCTGTAAATGTCTAGCTTTGAAGCGATTTTACATGCTTGAATACCGTCTCCGACGCAATCCCGAACTAAAGGTCTGATAAGTAAATTTAATTCAGAAATATCAAAACCTTGACCATTTTCGGCAAGTGAACTAGACACACGATGACCCAACGCGACAAGCATACTACTTGCTTCATAATGCCGTTCTTTGACCGAACAGTGCAACAACCAAGTACAGTAACTGTTCGCTAACTGGGCTAAGTGCACAGCCCAGTTAGCGGATGCTGCTCGATAACTGGGCTGACATTTCAGATGTAAATAATTTTCGAGGGGGCTTTCGATCTGATTTCGGTTGGCATATTTCATTGCGCAATACATAAATTCCAAAATGTTTTTATGCTTTATACGTTATTGCGTTGTAGCATATTGTGAACCCCATTGTTCAAAATATTTTGTATGAGATTACAACTCCATTTCGTACAATTTAACAATTTTTCACTCCTCCATGAACCTTATATGCCTTTCACATGCCCCTTCCGAATTTTGACAACAAGATGTCAAACGCTAATTCTTGAAGTTTATTTGCTTTTTAACTGGGCTATAGCCTAGTTAGCGAGCACCCAGTTAAAAAGCAGCCCAGTTAAACAGCACCCAGTTAGCGAACAGTTGCTGTATAGAGTTGATATCGACGCCTACTTGTGGTTGCACCGGTGGAACAGAGTGAGCTTCATACAATCTTGCTACGTTTTCGGACATATAGCTACGTATTAAAGGCGGATTACAAAAATGTACCGTCAAATACGACTGCATCCGGAAGACTTGAACTACCTGATGATGTTCTGGAGACAATTCCCAAGCGACCGTTTATATCCAATACATACATCCTATTTAGATCCTATAGGGTCACATGTTTGGTTCATCTCTCCGACAACGAGGGCGAAACGTTTCCTTAGCGACAAAAATCATTCAAAACGATTACTATGTGAATGACATTTTGTTGAATGCCTATACACTCGATGAACCACTTGAACATATCAAGCAGAACAATGCATTAGGTCGTAAGTAACATTGAGAGATTCTCTTCGTCGACTTCCTCTTTGGTTAGTAGCTTATGTATTAAACGATTTACTGGTGTTTTCAACGTATTGGGTCCCTTATCACACTTTATACTACCGTGCTGTATGTTGATAATAGTTAAACATGTTTTTACATAGCCGTAGGAACGCAAAGAGAAAGTCGGCAAAGAGAGTCTCTGAATGTTACTTAGGACCTAATGCATTGTTTTGCTTGATATATGGCCATTTCGGGAGAATTCTTGGATATCATTCTACCCGAGGATCAAAACACCCTGAAGCCATTAGAAGATAGCAATATCAACCAAGCTAGATTCTCGGCCTACTCTGGGATCGGACGAGTTTCTACTCGCTGAACATCTGAATCCAGTGACAACAATCAATCTACCGTGGACAATAAGAATTATTTACTCCAATGTGGCGAAGCTATGGCGCAACAAGCAAGACTTGTACCACAAAACTTCAACTCAGTGGACGCTGTGGTTCTACGCCCCAACAAAAGAAAGACTTGTATAACAGTGTACACGAAACTAAAAACCAACCGTGAAACGGGTTGTAACCATCTGTTGAAACAGTTTTCAAGTTCATTCCAAGTACTGTTTCTATCATTGCACCTTCTACTTGCGTCGCAAGCTTTCATGATGAGGATGATGTAGTACTACCATCTATTGCAGCAAGGTAACTTTCCATAGCACAGTGGAATAATCTGTGAAACGATTTGGAATAATCTGAAAATAGGGCGGGCCCGTAAGCAGAGACACTTAGGCGAAACCCGTGAATATAGGGAAGAGAATCTTTTTCAAAATGCAAGTTCACACAGAAAGCACTATAATCGAGCCCTCGATTGAAAGAATAAACCCAATAGATGGGGTCGATGAGCCCGCCCTCGTTCCGCGAAATGTTAAAAATTGACTGAAAGTAAAAATGCTTTGATAACTTAAAAAGTTAAAATGGTTAGGGTTATATACCATTCTTTACTTATTTTTTCAATTTGATGTAATGACCAGGTTGACTTCAGGTATGGTATTGCTCGCGGTCATGAGATATGGAAGACAACAGGAGCAGGAAGAGAAACTGTGGTTAATATTTTGGTTAGCAGGCTAGCGTTTCCCACTGTTTCGTGCTTCTATTATTAATTGTAAGGGTCATGGGAGAATCTCACTAGAATTTTTAATTAGCACGCGAAGAGACCTGCATCTTTGCAACCTTCAAACAGTAAAATGCAGCACTAAAATATTTCACTGTTGGGCCTTACACCTGCATGTAGCAGGCTAAACGTCTTAAAGAGCACTTGATTATAATCCACTTTAGAAATTATGACTAAAGGAATTGGTAAATTTACATTCTGTAACAGCATTTCCTGCCTTCTGACAACTTTATGGTTACATTGATTAGCTCATCGAATTCGTTCCAACCGGGAGAGACTTGGTTTAATAACCAATGATTTCATCATCTCCAATTCGCTCAACCAATCGCAATGTTTTGTGATATAGTGGGCGAAATATTATAATTTGAGTTAATTCAAACTTATTCAGATCGACAGGTGATCGGTCAGTATAAACCTGCCACCTCATAGCAAGATGATAAGAAGCGAATCGGAATATTCGGTGAGCTACATGCCCCATAAACTTAAAGCGTTTAAATTACAATAATAACAATAGCTTCACTTATTTACGTTTAAATTACATTAAAAACAATAGCTTAACTTTTCAACACATAAAGTGTTATGTTTGTTTATTACATATAATTATAGATATCGATAGATTATAGATAGGTTTGCGTCAATACGATCTAACGCATATATTTTTCTTTTTCTCATTACAGAGACCTGAGCAGAAACAAAATCTCATCACTGGATGGTAAAATATTTCACAACATGACCCGCTTGAGGTCGATTGATTTGTCAGTCAATGCGATTCGGCGTATTGATGCGGGCACTCTAAACAATATTTCAAGTCTTAAAAAGTTAAACCTATCTCAAAACCAGATAGTTTCCATCGAGCAAAGTTCATTTGATAATATGCCAAATCTTAAAATCCTGTAAGCATAAGATCCTCTATAAACTTTAAAAAAACATAAAAGTCAGATGTATGCTCAATTTTTCATTCAAATGAAACTTTTATGTTTTAAGAGATAGTTAACTATACATACGCTTGTAACACTATTAAAATTCTTTTCCTCCTCAGAGACCTCTCCTCGAATCCTTTAGCATGCAATTGTGACCTTCTTTGGTTGGTTCCGTGGTCCGTGAATGCATCAGTCAAACTACAACCGGCTCCAAAGTGTGGCACACCATTCAAAAACATGCTCCTAAAAAAACTACGAGTTGGAGTGGACCTACACTGCGCTTCTGCGGGAGATACACCAATCCTGCAGTTAATACCCGCTGTTGATCAGGTATTGTTTGACGGCGATCCTCTGAGACTTCGCTGTAGAGCACCTCGTCTGGCAGTTGGAAGTGTTAGAGATTCTGAGGACATACATATAAGGTCTCATATATTCTGGGGTTGGTCGAGTACTAAAACTACGGAGGAAACACTGCAGGATATCGTATTTCACGATCCGCTGAAACTTTTCCCATCGTCTACGATCAGCACAAGACCACTGTCCGATAGTGGTATACTCGATTCGACACTGATAATACCTCAAGTGAAAGCAAATCATTCTGGCACATGGGATTGTCGACTAGTTACGCACTCAACGAGTTTCTCCAAGAGAATTTCAGTCATTGTCATATCTAATGAAACGCACTTTTGTCCGGAAACTCATACATACGATACTAAAGGTTCATATTTTTGGCCTAAGACTATAACAGGTAGGACCGTGCACCTTCCATGTGCTACTGATACAGGTATCATTACTGCATCTTATGTTTATTACACATGTACCCAAAATGGAACGTGGGACAATCTGAACACGACGGGATGTGCGTACGTGTTAGAAAGCACACGAGTTCTGGAGCAATTTTCCAAAACAAATCTTTCGGGCAATATCTTGGAAAGTGCGCGTTATTTTAGAAACTATTCCCATGCGTTGTTAACAAAGAATGTTAATGCACTGGATTTAGTTTACTTATCCCGTACTATTGAAAATTTTGCTAAAGAAACAAGCCACGATCAAGAGTTAGGATTCGTTTTGTTGGATATTTTTGTTCAACTTATGAAGCGTACTTCCAACATAGCAACCTTTCTAGAGGCCCAAAAAGATGACAGATCTTGCCGTAAACTATTCGATTCCTTTAAATATATAGTTCTGAACTTGCCAGTCACCACATTGAACAAAGAAAATTTACAAGTAGAACTATTCGAAGTTTCATTTCAGGGCAGTACAAACGGTTTTTCATGCACCAGTACTAGCCACAATTCCAGATTGAATCCGTTGAAGTGTAGTATTATCTCAAAGCTTCCACAGTACCCTATCAACGAGAGAAATATAGAGGTTTCACTGTTTACGTCATTTTCTAAACCATTTGTAAATCAATTCACATCAACTCGTATAATAGTGTCAATTTTTGAAAGTAGCATCCTTTTCCCTAATTACGAAAAAGATTACCGAATAACTTCAAAGGTAATACTGTTGGAACCCATGCATGCGGGTGCTGATTTTTCGCAAAATGTAACCGATGGTACCGACATTGTCATCGTGTTGAAGACTGCGCTTTATCACGACGAAATCAGCAAACCAATTCCCGTTATCTGGGATCCCCAGCTAAACAATGGCATTGGAGGGTGGAGCAGGAAATTCTGCTTTCAAAATCATTTGTTCAACAGAGCTCTAATCTTTTCCTGCAAAAAGTTTGGAGTATACGCTATTATGCAACACGTCAAATTTTTGAATGATTTCATAGACAACGAAGATGCTGGAGCCAGCTTTAGGTATAGCGAGATAGGTGTTTACGTAGGCAGTGTAGCATTGTTTGTAGCATGTTGTATCAACATTATACTTTACACAGTATTTTCGTCGCATATTAGAATGAATGTGAGAAAACGACATTGTTTGATCAATCTTTGGTTGAGTCTATCGGCTCTAGCTTTTCTGTACGCGTTCGGAATTCACCAAACTGAAGATTTCAAAGTATGTGAAATTGTGGGACTGCTGATGCATTATTTTACTTTGGCAACATTGTTATGGTACACTACACTATTGTGTAACTTTTATAAGACAATTTCCCGACGTAGATGTATTTCACAAGAAATTGACACAGTTGCATCCTCTATCGTTAGTACCAACGAGGGAACTAAAAAAAGTAAACCATTGCTGGGATTGTATTTGGTTGGCTATGGTATATCGTTACTGATTGGTACGATAGGGGCAGTTAATTTACAAGATTACTCTTCGTATAACATTTGCTTTATAACGAATACTCCTGCTCTTAATTCAGTAATCTTCCCTACAATGATTTTAATCTCATTCTTAGTCGTATTATTTTTAGCAGTAATATGTACGATTAAAACGAAATTTGTCTACACAAATACTAGATCATTCTCGGAAACAACACGTGAATGTCCACAACATCAAAACAGACTGAATAATGCAGCTGCCGATGGTAGTTTATATCTAGATAGTTGTTCCTTTACAACATGCAGCACAAGAGCTCAACATTTGGAATATTCATCACAGTTGAAAGTAAAGCTAGCATTACTGGTTTTAATTATTTTAACTTGGTTAGCAGCCGCAACAACATGTTATATGATTATTAAGAATAAAAAACAATACGAAAAGCTATTTAGCTTTATATACGGAATATTGGCATCGTTTTTAGCGTTATGTATTTTATACTTCTATTGTTTTGCACGAAATGATTTCAAGCTCATTTGGTTATCCATGAGGCAACCAACCCTTCAAGCCTATACCAGCAATACCGGGACGTTTTACCATTCAACAAAAGGTCCTACCCGTATCTACAGTGAACTGGCAGATGTAAAAGCAGCTGGGGCCGTAGTTCCTAGTACTACCGCGGTTTATTACAAAAAAGACACAAATACCGCATCGATATATCATGCACCTCACGTTGAAGTATTTTTCAACGCCAACCAAAGCAATGTAGCTAGAAACTTTTTCCGCAAACAAAAACGACTTGCGCGTCACAATAACTTTGATTTGGGTAAAGCAGAAACATCTGTTAGACTCGATCAATCTGACGACTCTTCACAATTCTATTTCGTACAAGAGCCGCTCGTCGAGCCATCTACAACGAATGGAATCAATATAAATGAGTTAGCGTTACACAAGGACAAAAGACCCGCGTCTAACAAAATTACATACTATCCTAATTTACTTTCTGATAGTTGTAACGAAAGTGATGCTGTTGTCGACATAAATAGTACACTGAACGTTAGGTTCATACAATTAAGAAAAAACACTGACGGGGGCCTCGACAGTAATGTATATACGAATATAGTCCTAAACAGAGAGGAGGACTTAAATAAGCTAGATGACACGTTGATAAACAATTTAAATGAACCAAAAAAATGTCCAATTTATGAAAACAATTTACCATTAACAACAGAGCACAATATTAACGAAATGACAATGGAAAGTAGCAACCTAATTCAAAGAAAACCTCAGAAGAATAAGTCGAAATCCATGGACTATCTTTCTGAATTTACATTTGAAGAACTCCCAAGGAAATCAGATCCAAGATGCTCTTCAGTGTGTCAGATAAATAACTCAAGCAAGCTGCCAATAGACATTACAAACCATACGCAAGATAGTGGGCCACTTTTGCCTCCACTAAGTATGTGTGAACTATCCGGGTCCTTGCTATCCACGAATTCTGATCGACATCTACCGTACAATCCAGATAACACTCCTAATACGGTGCCACAATCAACTATAAACGAATCTAAAGAGCTCTCCGATGATGGAAGACACGGCAACACGCATAGGCATACACTGTTCTGCAGTCCAACGATGTTTAGCGATTTTAAGTATCAAAACTCGGAAGTAAGTCTCCGCAGTCAAGATTACTATGCACCTCAGCCAGAAAAAGATGATCTCAATTATAATTTTAGTGACATTGACGATGACAGTTCGGCACACGGTAGTCAAACGTCCATCGATGAGCTGTATGAGTTGATTAACGGAAATTTTCCAAACATCAAACCAAGCGCTAATGCCGTAGAATCGGATGAGCATCTGATAGCTGGCGGTAGTTTAGATCAACAAAACCCATCACAATTCAGAAAAAGCCACTTGTACGCTAACACAATACCCAAGATATAGTTTCAGTGTAATCAGAACGAGCTGAATACTAAACACTTTTTTTTTGCTTGATACAGGTTTCTGGTTATGTTGGGCTGCTTATCATAATTTAATGCGGAATATTAGTTAACACGTACTGTTCCATTATGTTCCGCATGAATTAATTTTTGATTCACTGTGCCATTTTCTTTTTACAGTGCGACAAACAGACATGAACTCTATTCGAATCATGTGGCTTGTGGCATGAGACAGTCATTCCCCCGGCAGGGCAAGTCAATGATTATAAAAAAAAATGTATTGCCCTCATAAACAGTTCGTTTTTTTTTATCTTCTTTATCGTGATTTTCTTAAACTGACGGTGGACGTATAACTGTCCCATGTTACGTATCAACATTTTTGGAAAAAAGTATCCAGTAGTTTTGTTATAAGAATAAACAACAGAAGTACATACACAAATGTTGCGTTTTCATCAAAAACTCTAAATTGTCTAAAAGTCACATACAACAGCTCTGCTAAAACCTTTTAGGTGTTTTTTACGACTTGCCCAATGGTTTTAATGTGACAAGCAGGCCGTGGTCGTCCTATTCATTTCTTTCTATTGAAATTTACTCGTGAAAGAAAATGAAAGCTACAAAGGATCTTTCTTCTGTGTCTATGATTCGCTGTTGTTTCTTATGAGAATGCAGCTTATTTTAAAAATTCGTTGTTTAAATATGCACACAAAAATAATGGTGTATTTTAGGATTTTCAGAAAAGAGATGTGGAAAGATGCAAGTAAATTTGGTTGGCTGCAAGAGATACAGGTTTTTTTGAAAATTAATTAGGGAAGGTCCATTAGTTATGTCACGCAGTAAGGGGGAGGGGAGGAGGGTGTGTTGGGAAAACGTGACGATCCATACAAAAATGTGTCATTTCAACAATGAAACCATGAATAAGAGTCAATAATTCATAAAATAAGATGAGATTTTGTTTCATGATTTTTTATTCATGAAAACAGAAACAGAGTTGTTTCCGGGTAGCTGCTGTCATAAAATAGACAATCATCAACTCAGACACACCAGTCACTGGTTGCTTCAAGTACTCGAGACTGTGGACGTGGTTAGTGCACTCATCGAGTAAGGAGCGCAGCTCACAATGCGACTTAGTTGCCATTCTCTTCAATGATAGGAGGCCACGGATGTGCATCTCCAAGATCAATCGATGATTCTCATAGCGTTCGGAGAGAATAGTGCAGACTTATTTATTGTTTTCGAATCAAGGACACCTGTGTCGCTTCTCCCACCAATGCCTAATCACATCGAAATCACGGGACTGCGCCATTACGTCCTGAAACACGGCCTTAACTTTTGACTTAAATCGCTACTTTGCTCTTACCAAGAATAAAAGCTTTATACTAAAAAACGCTCCTCGTAAAAATGGAATTGGAATACAAATGGATAAAAAGGAAAGAGCTTACCCGAGTTTCCAAAATATTCTGTCGCTGGGGCATGGATTGTCGAAACACTCAGAGCAGTGCAAAATAGACAAGTGCTTCACCCAATATCAAGTGTGCGTCTCCTGTTTCAGAAGTGCGCACAAAACGAACGCGTGATAGATTTCGTAGCAGAACGAGAGACAGAAAGCCACAAATGCATTCTCTTCCAGAGATAAAGAGTAATGCACTGTGCTTTAGCTCATGTTCTGGTAAATGGTATCAAAATGAAAATGTTTGATTCTAGTAACAAAAAGGCATTGTAGGGGTTCATAGAGGGAACATTTTATTGAAATCTTAATTCACGAACTAGCTTTGAGCACACAGCAAAACAAGTGTGCACGGGAGTACATACTGCACTTTCACGTTACTTTGAAATTTAATGTGCTGTCTCGTAGCAACGCGTGCTGCACTCAAAGAGATTTGAGTCGCACCCTAACCCTGCACTTCGGTTATAAATTGAAAAAAAATAATATTCTGGTATCTTCAGAAAAGATAATTTGTCGCATTTATTAAAATATCTTGAATTATGAGAACAATTTATTTGTGACAAACAGTAGTATTGCCTTGCAAATTTTATGATACTGTTTATAACTGAAACCATTGACGTAAAACTTAACAAAACTTATGTAACTTCTGCTGTAATTTTGTAAATAATGTACATAAAATACAAGGAACAGTACGATAGTCAGATCCACGAAATATATCAACGAAATAGGATTATAAACAAACATAAGTTGTCCAATCAGGTGTTCTGAGGCTGACATACGAGTGCCATCTCTGCTTACAGAAAACAGGGATATGCTACAAAAGTTCGTATCTATGGACGCAGTAGTGTTTAAATCCCCCAACAAAAAAAAAACATATAAGACTAATATGCGATTACAGGTAGTATGATTGAGTCATTATGAATGCACAGTTTCCGGATATCACACACGTCATGACAAAATTAATAACAGCTTATCCATTATGTCTAAAACCTACTTCAGACGTTAAAAGTACACCAACGTCGCAACGTTGTGTCTACAGTTGTGTCCTGCAGCTCAGTGCAGTACAAGCAGTACTACGAGAATTCGACACAAAATTTTCATTAGGGCCTAACTGACAAACGTAAACAATGGCTTCTTCCGTAAATTTCTCGTGGCACAAAAGCTACCCATGCAAGCCTCCAATTCTATCGGATAGGTGAACACTTTCTCTTCGAAATGATCGTGGTGGATTGATCAGGCGAGTTTTCAATAACGAGAAATTTAAGGAAGAAGCCATTGTTTACGTTTGTCAGTTAGGCCCTAATGAAAAATTTGTGTCGAATTATAATTTAAAGTACTAGACTTACACCCCGTTCGCACTACAATCTATATTACGTGATATAGAGTATCTTGATATCAGAATCTATACATATAGTTTTCACTGGAAATAATATTCATGTCATTTCATATCAAGATACTCTATATCACGTAATATAGCTTGTAGTGCGCACGGGGTGTTAATCAATACTACGGTTCATGTACGGCGGGACAATTTAACTCAATTTTGAAACGTTTTCGACTCACTTTCGTCAAAAGTGGAGTCACTCATATATGAGTAAATGTGACTAGGATTGACAAGTCGCCATATCGAAGACACCGACTTAAATCAGATCAATGTTTTAGATATGTCGACTTGTCAATCCCAGTCACATTTATTACTCATATATGAGTGACTTGGCAGCTAACAATAACTCAATTGTGATGAACTTGAAATGCAAAGAAAGAATGCAAGAGCTTGTATATCCATTATATGCTAAAGCACCCTACCGTATCATCACATGTAAATTTAGTTATTTTTAAGTGTGTAGTCATCGACGGCGCGATACACTGTATTATCGAATTCGTTTTTGAACCTAGGTTGGAACCAGTTCCAACCTGCGATACCCGAACTTATTGTCAGTGCAAACCTCAATCCGATACGAGTTACAAATAAAACCATACGCCCTGACGTTTAACACACAACAAGCCAACCCAATTTTGATACCCGATCTAGTTTGGAACTGGATCAAAAACGAATTCGCTATATGCTGTTTCGATCGGCTCATGCCAGAGTGATACTGGCACAGGTGCCTTATCAATATAGAATGGGTTCTCTCACGAAAATAGATACTTTTAGTTAACTTTGCTCCGTTTACTTTTATGTATAAAGTATGTCATAGGATAAGTGACCACACGTGAACAAGACTGACAAAGAATAGATAATGTACCAATTTTGTAATAAACAATTCTTATATCTGAAAGAAACTCCATGCATTGTACACAGTAACAATTCTTATATCTCAAAGAAACTCCATGCATTGTACACAGTGTTCTAAGGTAGGAAGTGAGGAGGACAAGGAATGTTATTATTTTTAGTTTTAGACTTTTTCTTATGGAGGAACGGAACATAATCTATCAGGAAGCACATATCCTAATGAGAAATCAGCAGAACCCCAGCTGCTTTTTATAGTTGTGCTGTGTTTCAATTAAAAGTATAGCTTTACTGTGTTGCGATAAAAATAGCAGAACCAATAGTCTACGAGTAATTGATATTTGTTTCTCGGTTAATGCCCGATCTCACCTTGATTCAGTTTTTCCCCCTTTTTTTGAATACTTTTATCCTCCAGACAGAGAGCTCCCTTGTGCTAAACTGGCCGGCTTGACTTGCCGCAAGGTTTCAGTTGGAATTCTCTGTTAAGACCCGAAGCTAAGATTCAGTTCCATTGTGATTATATCACATTAATTAGTTTTTCAACTGTAGTTATCTACACATGTTTCAGCATTTCAGCACGGAGAAGCTGGTTGGCGTAGCCTGGGCAATGATGTCAACTTGACAGTAGGGAAGTGAGTGGCTGCGACTGAAGATCGTGTTCAAGTAGGGCATATTATCCATTCTCATTTAATTGATAATTTCAGCACGCTTTGGGGCATCTGTGCATTTTAAATCACTTTTGCATTTTAAAGTATGAAGCAGCATGACAATTTAATGCTTTTAATTCTTAATTTGTTTTCCAGCATTTCAGCATGGCATTTTCATTAAAATTCTATTTCTGAACATCAACTACTATTCCATAAAAGACATACATGTGATTATAAGCAATGTAGGATTATATCTAAATATATGTGTTTAGTGGTATCATGATGGGATATTCCATTTTTTTTCAAACCGGGCTCTTCGACCTAAAGAATACTCTGTTGATTCCCAACACAAATCTTCGTTGAAAAAACTGATCAGCTCTGCTTTTCAACTTTTTCAGGAATATTAAGATATTAATACATATCCAATTTTAATTTTGCAGTAATAATCTAGTGGCTGTAAACTATATTTTTTAAATAATTTTGTACTATATCTTATCTTATCTTATCTTTATTAATGAGACTTTCAGACGGAGGCTGGTTCGTCTCCTAATACATATATTATATTCCATCGAATACAGGGTGCCAGGCAAAGTGTAGGCTGGACGAGGGAGTCGTGGTTATCTGACCCAAGTTATGGATGACAACTATGCCTTCCATGATGAAAATCATCAGATCGAGATCAGCGAAGGTCGAATTGTCTTCCGACAGTCTACAGTGAGTTTTCAAACATTATTTTTAACAAACCATCAGACGCAAAAGCTAATATGTATTGTTCACTGTTCATTTCCTTTAATAACAGCGTTTCGTTGGAAGGAGACTTTCTATCCTTTCCGTGGGTTTCGTGTTAGTGCTTCTGGTTACGGCTCCACACCCCCGTTTTTGGTCCTTCATTTAACGAAATAGTGAGGATTACAGGTTGTTGGGTGGTAGTTGTAAAACTTCCTTGATTTTATGAATAATCCGTTCCGAATGGCTATGTACGTGTATTCGATGGTATCTTACGAGATTCCTGAAGAATTTTAAACACATTCGCTCTAGGAATAGGTATTGATAGGTATAAGATCTTACTTTAGTGTTCACTACCACTCAATTCTTATTGTAGTTAATGTCCGTAAGTCGTACTGTGTAGTTAGATTTGTCTAATGATAAGTTTAAATAAGTCATAGATAATAGATAATTCATAATAATCTAGTTAATTCTCACCTACAGTAGAGTCTCTACTGTTAGTACACAGAGGGTTCAACTATGTTTAACAATTGGGTTTCAGCTGTAATCTGTTTGCTAGGTTTAAGATTTACTTATTAGCTTTACATGTATCGCACATTATTTCTTTATACCTTTTAATGGAAAAACTAGTTCTATGTTCAAACAGCCTGTACTAGCATAAATAAATTTTAATCGTTTAGCTGTAATCGGAGTTTAAGAATAAAAAGTCATGAAGTAGAATTAAGGTTTAGTTTTATGCACACAACTACTAAAGCCCACTATATGCTCATTGTTTTTTAATTAAGTTGAAGGCACTAATTTTCTAGATTTTTTTTTTAAGGAAGCTTTAAATAACAAATTGGCTTTTTTTCATCGATTGCTGGTAAGTGCTTCAATACACTCGTCAATTGTTTTTTTTTTCTATTGTTACCCCCAGGCATAGAAAGGCAGCAAGTCCAACAACAATAAGTGTCGATCATTGTTGGCAGCATCGGCGAATACTGTTGTATCGTTGCCGCAGTTCGTTAGCTACTGTGTTGTGGCTTTGGTGATGATATTTGCTATGGTAGTAAGATACGACAAGACGGGTTATGTGGTGGTCTCGTGGAAGGATTATAGGGTTAACTGCATCCTGACAAAAGTACACGCGCTGTGTGTGTGTGTGTGTGTGTGTGTGTGTGTGTGTGTGTGTGTGTGTGTGTGTGTGTGTGTGTGTGTGTGTGTGTGTGTGTGTGTGTGTGTGTGTGTGTGTGTGTGTGTGTGTGTGTGTGTGTGTGTGTGTGTGTGTGTGTGTGTGTGTGTGTGTGTGTGTGGTAGGCCAGCATCGATTGTCAACGGTGGCAAAGGTACATTCAGCCGGTAATCGTGAGTAGCTTGGAAATAGGCGATGCCGATAGAGAATACAGAGAAAGAGGAGGAGGAAGTGGTAGCATGCTAGAAACAAGACAGACAGAAGAAGGCAGGATAGGAAAAAGAATGGAAATATAAGGCACATGAAATGATACTGTAAGCCCATTTTGTTGTTTTGTTGGTGCACGCTTTCCGAATGTTCAGTTTAAGCTTACAGGGGTTTCGCTCTACTGACACCTGGTTGACTGCAACATTGGCGCCCAACAAAAACGAACCTTTTTTAATATTAATAGTCAGACATTCATGTCGTATTTTGGTGGCAAATTTCTGTGATTTCGTTACACTTTGTAAAACCTACCTTTTTGTTAAGTTCTTGTTTAGTTGGCTAATTTGAAGACCTAATTAAGTAATGGATCCGGTGTGCCTGATGGAGGAAGAGATAGCTTACGAACTGGCTTTGCGCCACGTAACAAACCTCAGGTCAGTTCCTTGCAGAGCAAAAGCGGTTGGCCTACGTGCTTTAATGCAGGAGGACGATATAAAGGGTATATTTTATGACAATTCAACTCATGTTATGGATGTTGAAGAGACAATCAGTCAATGTCAACGTAGGGTAAGGGAATTATTACCGGATTTAGACGTGGCAATGAAACGAGGAGAGGTCCCGGTCGGTGCGTCAAATTATTTTATTACCGTGACCGGTTAGCCATCATCGAGCCACCAGTGAATCGCGACTCTCTCGTTGTTGGTACAGTTTTCGTTAGACGACATCGACGAGGCCCTTGGTAGAACAAAAAAGTGTAACAAGAAGACCGTAAACAGTGATAATGTGGACAATAATAGCAATAGTGACAGTGTCAACAACAGCAGCAACAACGGTAACAACACTGGTGCAATTCCGAAGCGGACATCACAATCGGGATCTCTGGTAGGATTACGAGGTTTCGATGGGGAAGGAAATCCGGTGCTGCTATCCAGTCACTGCAGGAACTCAACGATCAATCATGCGAACAATGCACATATCCCAGCACAAACAGAACATCCAGGAACAGCTCCTTCATCATCTTTTCCTATAAGGAGTAATTCAACGCCAGAACCCAGTACTAGAGAAGCGTATCAGCAAGAGCGAGGAAGAGGTTGGAATCCAACAAATCAAGACGACCATCAATCAGTGGGCAGATTGAGGCTAGCTTTCCTCCACCCCCGTATGTTCACCCTAGACCAGATGCTAGTGAGGGCAATGTCATAGACGATTGAAATCGGCTACGAGATGACCTGCTGCAGCACCTACTACGGCGAGATTGTGAAGCTTCTGCCAGATCACAACAAGAGAAACGAATGACACAAGAAGCTATACACAACTGGCCATTCCTTTATAAAGGATGGTGCTTCTTTAAATAGTTTTCTTCGACGTGTAGAAATTTTCGCCACTTCAGAGGAAATGTCTGAGGAGTTTCTCTTGAAAAACGTGAAGCATCTTTTGTTAGACGACGCACTCACCTGTTATAGCAACGCCTACTTGTCTGGAGCATTACAAAGCTGGAGCAACTTGAAAACGCTGATCAGACGAGAATTTTTACCAGCCAGCTACGCCTACATTTTAAGAGCGGAGGCCTACCATCGTCTTCAAGGTGACGATGAGTCGTTCAGTAAATTTTTCCAGCACGTAGACCCACCGATGAGCGAGCAGGAAAAGCTGTTCATCATCAATAAATAAAATGAACGCCACATATGCACCAATCGCCGCATCACATGAAATAGCAAACATGCATCTACTGGTTAGAGCGCGTAAGGAATTTGACGAACTTAGGAAATTGCAAGCATATCTCTGCCTTATGGATCATTAGTTGAACCATCTCTGGCCACACCATTGCCAACACAACGTTCAACAAAACTACAGCAACCACTTCAGCGTTTGCTTTGGAAGTAGAGCAGACACAGCACCACACTAATATACAATCGTACTCAGCTGTACAGAAAACACATAAGTCTGAGCGAACAACGCAACAGGAAGAGAGAATGGACCAGTAGCTGGACGCGATTTTACAACAAGTTTATGCCCTTAAGTTAAAATTCGATCAACGTGACGCATCAGGGAGACAGATGAGCAACCAACAATTGCAGCACGCATAAATAGAACACCAAAACAGGGCTTAGTAGTCGCAAATCAAGGAAGCAACTAATCCACGAGCAGCAGCATTAGTCTGTTGGAACTGTGACGAGGAGGGGCATCGCTTCATGGATTGCGCAAAACTACAGGCAGTACTGTTTGGTTATCGTTGCGGCCAGAAAGGCTTTTCACTACGAAGTTGTCGCACCTGTCAACAACGACCGGGAAACGGCCCAGCGGGGAACCAATAGACGAGGGAGAGGATTCCTCGCTCCTGGCTACCATTCCCTCTAGTGAACCAGAACTACGACAGATTAACTCATTGATTATAAACCCGGAAAACCACAATCGTCCACATGCGGTAGTGGAGGTCTTCGGCAAACAACTAACTGGTCTGTTGGATAGTAGAGCTAACTGTTCCATACTAGGTGGAGATTTCGTGAAAATAATTTAAGAACTGGGGTTGCAGAAGATAGCGATAGCAGGAGACATTCAAACGGCGGACGGCACTCAGCATTACATCCAATCGTTCACTCGTCTGCCGATACCGTACAACGGAAAAAATGAAGTTATTGCGTTTCGCCTTCTGCCGACCCTCCGAACTGGATGATTTTTGGGATGAACTTTTGGAACTCTTTCGGAATAGAACCAGTATGCTGTTCCCTGAACGTGACAGTGAATGCCGAAGATTTGCCATCGAACGAAGTTATGAAGCCGCTAACGAAAGAGCAGAAGATCGAATTGGAAAACGCGATAAACAAACTCCCTAGAGCGGAACCCGGTAAATTAGGAAGGACTAATATTTATGTTCATCGGATCGACGTTGGAGACGCAAAGCCATGGAAGCAGCGCCACATTCCAATGTCAAAGTATGTGTTGGAAGAGGTAAACAAGGAGATTGACCGCATGTTAGAACTTGATGTGATAGAGGAAGCGTGGTGGCCGCTGGTGGCCGTGAAAAAGAAGACTGATCATTACAGAGTCTGTCTGGACGCGCGGCACCTCAACTCGGTAATGGTCAATGAAGGTTTTCCAATTCCTCAGATTTCAGCGATTATAAACAATCTCAGTGGTTGCTCGTTCATGTCTACCATCGACCTGAAAGATGCTTTCTGGCAGTTACATTTAGAAAAGACCTCACTTCTACAGCGTTTACCGTGCCACAACGAGGTCACTTCAAGTTTAAGGTGGTACCATTCGGACTTTGTACGGCAAGTCAAGCTTTAGCACGACTAATGACGCACCTGTTCGCTGAACTGGAACCGCACGAGTTTCATTACCCCGACGACATTATTATCTGCTCACGAACGTTTGAGGAACACGTAGAAATGCTGGAGAAAGTTGCAGAACGGCTAAGAAGAACAAATCTTACGATCTCCGCGTAAAATTCAAAATTTTATCTGGAGGAGATAAAATACTTGGGATATGTGCTGAACCAAAACGGATGGAACGTGAACAACGAGAAGACTGAGTGCATAGTTCGATTTCCCGTCCCGCAATGCAGAAAAGAGTTGCAAAGATTTCTGGGATTATGCAACTGGTGTACACGTTTGAATCCACGTTGCTCTCGTTGTCCTTCCACAAAAAGCAAATTCAAACATCTTGTCTCAGAAAAACCTGCAGATATATCTCCCGAATATCCCCGCAGAATGCGATCCGGAACTCTCGAAACTGGACGAGAACTACAAGTAGAGATGTCAAGAGATCAGGGCCTTTGAGTATCAGTGAATTCAACGAAACGCCATAAGCAGGAGCAGCTGCGTCCCATACCAGCCGTATCTTACTCGAATTGTTGGGGTTCACAACGGGAAATACGGGCAAGTACCATTCCTGGTGCTAATGTGCTTTGAGTTCGTCTTCCGTCAACCTTCGAACATAGCCATTTTCCACGTGTTCACCCATTTTCGCCATCGCGATTTCAGCAAACTTCTCATTCCGCTTCTGACGCCGGTCAAAGCACTACCATCTTCTGTAAACCATTCCTTTGCTGTTTGGAAAGCAAACATTATTCCAGTCATAATCCAGTCCAGTCCAGTTATATTCTTCCAGAGGAGGCACGACTCGTACTTCCTTATTTTGGGATTGTCGACTTTTCAAGCATGTCCATAGCACGTTGGTCATCCGTTGAGCGCAGAATCTTTTCTGGTTTGGCAATCCCGAGGCTATCTAGGGTGAAGTAGTGCTTCGTTGCAATGGACAGGTTTTCATCGGATTCCAGTTGGCACTCGTAGACTTTGATAGTGTGAATATTCACGTAATTTGGCTGTCGCTGGGTTTGTGAACTATTTCCGTAGATTATCCATCCCAAGCGTGTTTTTACGGCGATTGGTTCATAAGGCTTTCCTTCTCGACCTTTTAAAGTGTGCCCAAGCGACGCATGATCGAGATCAATCAGCATTCGTTGACAGGCGTTACTGTAGGATTCGACAGGTAACCCGCTGAGATATTGGAACCGTGTCAGCAACTCAGAGTACACTAATGTTTGCGGCCGAAGTTTTAAGTCCTGGATAATATGCACATACGACATCTTCAAGACTTTCTGACTGATATTTCCACCTCTACTTTTCGAGATGCGCTCTCTAGTCTCTTGGTACCACCTGTCCATTTGAGGCACAGCGGTGATCGAGAACCAGCTACTCCTAGCTCCTCTGCTAAGCTATCTTCCATAAGCGTCAGCTCCGAACCGTCGTCTAGAAACGCGTATGTCTGAATGACCTTGGATTGATCATGGAGCAATACGGGAACCGATCCCGCTGAATGTTGCAGCTTCTGGGAGCAGCTGTCTCCTGCTTTTCGGTGTGCAACAGCGGATGGTGCAAAAATATTCATTCTTTAACCCCACAAGGTTTTTGCGTTAATGGGTAAACCACAGAGAACAGACATCCAAACTAGAATATATTTCTCAAAAAAACTTGTGTAAGGATTCAAATTAAAATACGTTAAAACTTTATTGCCATCTCTCGGGCTGTGGCCACTTGCGATTTTTAATCGAACATGGGTAGATTCGTTGACCGTGAGGTGAAAGAACTGAACTGCCAACAAAATTTAGTTGATAAATAAGATTTTAAGCTGGTCAATGGGTGGCGATGCCAGCGCCGCCACGCTATTGCCAGTTCATTACGATTACAAAATGGTCGTTAAATTTCTTACACAGTTTTTGAATTTGACTTGGATGTCTGTTCTCTGTGGGTAAACTGAGCTTAGCGTGTATAGGGCAACGACAGGCTTTGAAATTGAAAGATACAAGCTTGAACACGAGCGAGGGGATTGAACGGTAGTATCAACAATCAATATGCAACTAGCGATTTGAAATTGGATCACTGTTGTAGAACCCCTTGGTCCAAAGTACACCTTGAAGCCAGCACCTATCTGTACATATTAGCGCCTTTGTTTTGATGTGCTGTGTTATTTTGACAGAATATGTGAGAGTGTGTTCGTGTGAGTTCATTCTTAGGGGTGCATTATTAAGCTTGGGACCGATGCGCTAGTACTGACGGAGCCAAGAAAAAAATCGTATCTGTTCGGGACCTACTGGTCTTAGAGTTAGTCTATGGTAGTATCCGAATCAGGCACATAACCCTCTACCAACAATCAATATGCAACTAACGATTTGAAATTGGTTCACTGTTGTAGAACCCCTTGGTCCTAAGTACACCTTGAAGTCAGCACCTTGTTATACATATTTGCGCCTGTGTTTTCATTTGCTGTGTTATTTTGACAGAATATTTGAGAGTGTGTTCGTGTGAGTTCATTAATAGGGGCGCATTATTGAGCTTGGGGCCGATCTGCTAGTACTGACTGAGCCAAGAAAAAAATCGTTTTTGTATGGGACCTACTCTGCCGTGAAACGCATATCAGTCCCATATGAATAGGAAATCAAGCAAAGATGGGACTGATATGCGTTTCACGGCAGTACTGGTCTTAAAGTTAGCCCGGATAAAAATAACCATACAATTACAATAAAATAATATAAAGTAACATTTAAATCTATTGCCAACCATGAACCTTATTGTTCATGTATCAGGTAAATGAAAAATGAATATTGTCATCACAGTAGATCTACTATTCACCCTATATGCTAGAATTTTCAACAAATGTGAAACAATAAAATCAATAGTAATTGACTCAAATTTGTTCAGAGAAAAACGATTTTTTCTATAGTTAAGATACATAACAACCCCCTGATTCTATTGTCGATGTCGCAATTTACATTAGATTCTATTGTGGAAACAATAACTTTTATTGTCATCTTATCGTCATGAACGATATAGTCAATTTTACATACGATTGATTCTATCGTATGGTTACAATACATTTAATTGTAAATCTATGAGAATTTTTTTTACGGGAGTCTATGCCTCTACCATACTAACCCATGCATGGTAGGCAAGGGGGAGGAAATCCTCTTGACTGGTAAAAGGATATGCAATAGATCGGGCTCTTATACTACCTATTGCTTTTTCTGGTTATAGCGATTTGTCCCTCCCCCAATACTACCTAATACGGGTGAGAAATTATCTCCCGCTGTGGGTTTATTTTTAGGATGCACCGCCTATTTCAACAGCACGTACACTCAGCCAAATAATCTTAAGAATTTAATAAGGTTCATCTTATGAACGATGCTTTAGAATTTCATAAGGCTGGCTTATGAATAGATTTTGTTTCACACGACGTTGTTCTTGTACGCCTTTAAACCTTCCTGATTACAATTGTTGATACATACTAGTGGGCAAGTCACTGGACCCATAACCTAAACATTCAAGGTTCGAATCCAGGTTGCTCCATATTTTTATTTTTTCAACATCATTACATTTCATAAGATTAGTTTATGGAATTCATACTGTTTTCTTATAGCAAATAATCATATTGGAATCTTATGAATATCGAAAGTTTATTTCGCTGAGTGTATGCTTAAGTGCAAAATGGGTACTTCTATACCCATTAATGAGTACATACCAGCTACAGTGCGTATGTTGTATTATACCTTACATGTTCTATGGATGTTGGACGTAAACATCAAGTGATGACATTTACGTATTGTTCTGAAAAGTTGTGAAGTAATCCACAATCAGAAAAAAAAAACTTTTCGATGGAATATCATTCGTAAAGCAAAATTATAGATACAATTTGTATGTGCACGAGTTCAACAATATGCCGAGTGGATGTCGAAAGTGGTAAAACTATCCGAAAATGAAAGAAAATGGGAACAATTGCATCAGTGCTACAATGGACCTGTGCCAATTGCAATTTAATAAATCCGACGGAGAGCACCCTTTGTCTTAATTGCAAAAACCCTCGACATCTAGACAACGGTACCAAAAAGGAACACCAGCAGAATGTTGCGAGCAGTAAACTAAACGACGTTCACAGGTAATTAGCAGTGAATGCGAATGATCGATAATATTACCGACTCAACAAGGAGAAATGAGAAGAAAAAACGGTAACCAATCGATTTTTCATTACATATACTACATTTGTACTGCCAAGTACGATTGCAATGCATCATGAAGTGCTGAAAATCCACCGAATAATTGTGTCAAAGAAAATTTCTGTCCTGATTCAACTATCTTCAATCCATTGTTGATGAAAATCTCTGATCCTCAACAATAATTCAACTGACGACTAGATTAGTGACGGGAATTGGTCCTACATAGAGGATCGAGACGTATCGTTCTCACTTACGAAGTGAGAAGGGTCACTTAAGGGTGAGGTAACTCTCCGCGAAAATGTAATTGAGAGTCGAAGTGTGGCCATTCGACAATTCTTGACAATTTATTCAAAAACGACATTTATAATTTTGTAAACAAAGGGGAAGAAAGATTCAAACGCTAAATTCTTGAAACCTTCAGCACTTTCACGCAAACTAGGACCGCAAGGAATAACTTTTTCCTAATATAATGTTTGTTACGTTACTTTTGAATCTTTTTTCCCCTCTTTGTTTACAAAATCAGATACGTCGTTTTTAATAAGTTATCGAGATTTGTCACCTCACTCGATTCTATGAGTCGTCTCGATCCTCTTGGCAATGCTAAATCATTCTAGATTTATCTAGCTTCTTTCAGTGTATAACGCGAACAAAATGAAAGTAAATTTTCTTTATTCCTTGACCTGAGCAAAAGTTGTTGTAACCAACAGGCTGCCGTTTAAATAAACTACAATTACAATTATTCAAAATCTTGTCGAAAAAAAACAGTAGGCAGGTGTATTCTTCCTGTTTGGTTGATTAAGAAACTCTAAATACTAGAGTGCTTTCGTGCTCGTCACATAAAAAGGCAGAATAGGGCAGAGGTGAAACGCTCCTACTATTTGTACACTAATTAGTTAACGTTAACGCTTCTATCCTACCGTAAATGAACGACCTCGACCCACCAACATAATTATAATACATTCAACACACTCACTTTTAATTTTCCAGCTCTTTACCTATTAACTCGGTACATTCAGTTATTTAATTAGATGTTTTTAAAAAAAAAATTCAGTAAAGAAATGACAAAATTTTGGTACAAAATCAACTACCGAAGATACCAGCAAGCTCAGCTGTAATGGCAATTCATTACAAAGTACAAAAATTTGAATTATATGTGTAGTTGTATGCCAATACTAGAAGATGCGTTATCGCATAAGCCAAGAGAATGTTGATATTTTTTGCCAGTAGATTGCTATTACATGTCTGTATCATCGGCGATCAGAGACTTGTGAGAACCATTCTATAATGCCAGTTTGTTTTACATTTGATAGCATTATGAAACCATGAAACCACAATTTGGTGCTTTCCGTTCATGGCAGTGTTGGCCATCGTGGTGAGTAAAAAATCAGGCACTGGTTTGGTTCTATGAGCTCTTTCGATCGAAGCTATAAGCGATCGTTTAGCCTCTAGTGGTGAATAGTAAAACTAATAAAATAATGAGACTGAAAACTGTTTCCCGTTTTCAATTAATTTCTCCACGAAAATCATTATCAACGTAGTTTTTATAATTGAAGTTATAATCTTTTTTTTTATTATCCAGATTTTCTGCCCCGGGCTGGTTCATCTCCCGTCGTTGTCACTCAAACTCCTCTTTGGGTATTTTCGTATCTTGTCCGGGGATGAAATTCGAACTCGTAGATGTTAAACACTGCGCCGGGGTCGCCCCGGGTATAGCTATTTTCCGGTTGTTTCGTGAAAATGTTCTGCCAGCCATAATCTTCCGAACTCTTTCTTTTCGGCTTAGAATCAGTTGCGATTCATGGAACATTAAAAAAAAGACCGTTCCCAATCAAAATTTGCGAGGTTTAAATATGCGGTAAATCGAGATTCCAAAATCGTAATTTTTATGTACAAATGAACAATTTGGTGACGTTTCTCAAACCAAGTCTTTAGCGCACTATACACTGAAAATGCATCGAAAGAGCGTGTTTGCGGTTTCGATAGATACTATGCAAGCGTTTAGCCTCTGATGGTGGGCAGTAAACCTAAGAGTGATCATTCCCGTTGAATTTTCGCTCGTTTACTCAATTCCATTATGTTTGGTTATAGAATACAAGAAACGTTTTACAAGCTGTCCATTTGGTTCAGGCACTTTTGAACGTTTATGGGACAGCCGATTCACACATGAAATCTGCCGCGACCAACTCGACAGTACGCGCCCATACCTCATTCTGAACCGAAGGGCAGGGAAACTATTGAGTTGGTGTTTATTATCCAAAACCCCTTGCTAACTATAAATTGATCGTTCGTAAAAAAAACCGATCAAAGCCGCCTGTTGGAATAACTTAATTTTGATGCAAGGAGATTGATACAATCATTTGTAATTGATCCTTGCACGGATTGTATTAACCTCAATTTGTTGACAGTTCAGGGAACTCAATCAATCGAAACCAAGATGCAAAATTTTACATTGTCTTTTTCCAGATTGTATACGATTCGTTAGCACTGGTGAATGTTTTCCGGCTATTTTACTTCAATGGTTGAAAAATTAAGGCACCAAAATTCAAACATATCTTACCGATTTTTTCAAATTCTGCGTAAACAAGCTCCCTGAACTGTCAGATGTGCAATGATGTGCATTTGCCATCGTACAAAGATCTATTGACCCCTTTGACAGAAACGAAGCGAGCGTATGGCCTCTAGGTGTGGTTAGCAAAAGTAACAAAAGGGTGATAAGGGCTGACATTTCTGCTGATTTATATAAATTAGAATAGGCTAAATAAGGGTAGCAATGTAGCAGGGTCCGTTAGTTAAGAAATGAAAGAAAAATTCATCCGCATCGTTTGTTAACATCATACATTTTACAAAACCCCTTTACTGCCGCTATTCGCATAACAATCCCATGGCGATTTTTTGTGATTTTATTTTTCTAATGGCTTAAAGTTGCTTAAAGCTTTAGGAAAAATTACAAAATAGCAGACAGCAGAAATGCTTCTGTCCCACTACGAATTTTAACACTGTAATGCAAAAAATAAAGTTTTTGTAAGCCTTGAAATTTTTTTTTTCAGTGATGTATCTAGATTCATAATAATGCGTACGACTTTCGGAAAGATTGCAGCTTTTTGCAATTATTGTTTTATTTTTAGATTCTGTATGTCACCTTTTTTTTAGTTTTGAGGGTAGTCATTGGTTGTCAAGGCTAAACCCTTTCCCAACGTCACCTCTACTACGAGCAATACCTTAGAAGCACTAGCATATGTTGGCCGCTTGAGCACTATAGTTGAAGTATTTAGTATTGAACCGTAGTATTTTTCAAAATTTCAGTTTCAATTATCCCGCGGTGATGTTTTGTTATGCAGTAGTAAAATGGAAGCTCCAATTAATACCTAATATCAAGTCCCCAGTGCTGAAGTCATCTCCAGGCCGTATACAATAGTAACTAGATTTCAAAAACATATCGACAAAGATTTTTCATTAGGGCCTAACTGACAAACGTAAACAATGGCTTCTTCCGTGAATTTCTCGTGACACAGAGGTTTCTCACGTAAACCTCCAATTCTATCGGATAGGTGAATTCTTCCTCTTTGAAATAGCCGTAGTGGATTGATTAGGTGAGTTTTTATTGACGAGAAATTCGCGGTAAAAGCCATTGTTTACGTTTGTCAGTTAAGCCCTACACGCTAAGACAAGAAAACTGAAAATTCGGTAAAAAATACCGAAAATCGCACAAAAGTGCACATACTGAAATTATCGGTAAACATGGATTACCGAAATTTCGGTATTGCTGGAAAACCGGGAAAAACATTAATAATTACTTATTTTTGTACGGTATTTTTTACCGAAACTGCTAGCAGCTCAATGAGAGAATTTTTAACCAAATTTAGGTAAAATATAACGATAAAATCTGTAAATCCACTTTACTGAAACATTAAGTAAAATCAAACGTTTTGTTTCGGTAAATTATACCGATACTTTAGGTTTTGCTACCAAAACCTAATTTTCGTTAAAATGAAAACCGTATTTTCGGTAATCTTATCTTAGCGTGTAATGAAAAATCTGTGTCGATATGTAAATTACCAAACAATAATTCTGGATCAACAATCGAAAAGGGCCCATCAACATTTGTAAACAAACGCTTCTGAGCCCCTTTACTCGCAAGCCGTTGGCTATACACGCCAACCTACAGAATCGTCGTGTAGGGGACACTTTCCCCTACATGATGATGGTATTGGTTTGCGTGGGTGGCCTACGCTTTGCGAGGAAACAGGCTCAGAAGTGTTTGTTTACAAATGTTGATAGGCCTTTTTCTATTGTTGATCCAGAATTCTTAGGGATGACATTCAGGCCTTTGATGTAGTCTATGTTGACAACTAGTAGTACTGATGTCTGATGTACTGATGTACAGCACTGCAGTATCTTCTAATAATACTCCTAAAAGTTTGTATTAGTATATAATGAGCTTCCATTTTAAAGTGTGTTATAAGGGTCAGTCAGTCAGGTTGTTTTATGCCAATTGCGTTCATTTTACAGCGATTGGTAAATGAAATTAACCTTAGTTATCCGATTATCCAGGCTGTATAGTTCTGTTTAAACATACATACCATCTTCTTTCCCATTAAGGCCTGTATTCGGAAAAAATGTACCAGACAAAAGTGTTCGCCAAAAATTTATTTTAAGTAGGATTTTCTTGAAACTTTTAGGGAGTAAACTAAGCGGGTCTTCCGCGTCCTATCTCGAATATACATGCTTGTCATCGTCAGTCTTCAGTTACACCTTTCTGTGACTATGTGCTTCATTTCGAACAGTCAGATATTAACCCTGATCATAACATCCACACCTTTCGAAAATAGTGCACATATAATGGTAATGCCTTTACATAAACGTTCTACGACGTGGCAATGAAAAAATGATTGGAATGTGTGATACTTTCACTGCTGGTCAAATTCTTGGTCTCACAGACATGTTTACAGCATGAGATAAGCCTTCTCACCGCCGACAAAGTGGAAACTTTGACCCACAAGAGGGATGACTTTAATTCAAGAAACTATTGAAGCACAGCTAACCGATATAGAGAAGAATTGTTCTATGGCCTCAAGGCTACTCGGCTCCCTAAGCGGACCCTCCGTGTCCTACTCTTTTTCATAGAACATTAGCCTTTAATTCTTTGTCAGTATCTGTCCTAAGTAACACTGTTCGACCTTTGTTCAGTTCGAAATGTTTGGTCCCTAGATAAATAATATGTTGTTAGAGTTAGTGCTTTGATCACGACTGTCGTATACAACGCACATTTAAATTAAAAAAAACGAATTAACCCACCGATGGTGAGACTGAACCCTTCTTACACTTCACCAGAATTACGAACTCAAATGTAGCCAATATGGTACTGGATACATATTTTCATCAGGAATTCCAAGAAGATCCAGGAATATTCGACATGTCATACATTCAGTTTATAAAATGAACTATTTGTCAATCTCGAACATATTGTTTATCGAAGTGATTGAAATATTGACATTGAAAGTGTTTAACGACCTATTATATAAAAGAAGAAATTACACAAATATTAGATTTCGTATATTTAGTCCACAGAATGAATTATTAGACAAACCTAAGAAATTTTATTATTGTAATTTTCGAATATACTCGTTGCAGTTCAAAACCAGACCACTCGAGCCAATCGATGCTGCTCTAATTCTATAGAGTCGCATAGTGTGGCTAGTCCACTGTATGTGCTATACAATGCACGAGATGCTTAACAATAGAATGCAAGCGACATCGAACTGCAACGAGTATATTTTCATCTCCTATGGGAATGTTGTAGCTTCCATTTTCCGTCAACAGAACTGGAATCGGCTAGCAAATGGCTGAGAAACCGATGTAACATTATTTGTAATGCACACACACACACACACACACACACACACACACACACACACACACACACACACACACACACACACACACACACACACACACACACTAGGGTGGCTCAAAATGATCATTTTTTCAGAACAGCTCTTTTTTGGATCCATTTGGGGTCCCAAACAACCGTGTAAAATTTGGGGACGATTGGTTGTAGCCCTGCTTCCCGCATTGCGTTTGAAATTTGTATGGAAATTAGTATGGGAAAACATACTTTTTTGAATTTTCATTACTAGAGACCTCAGTTTAGCATGAAACCTTTAACTGATCAGTTAAAAGTATAGTCCAGGATGTGCCTAACAACTTTGTCGAAAGAAGTACTACGCTAAAACGTTCCTTAAAAAAGTTATAGGTGTTCAAAGATCGATGATTCGAATTAATTGCTAAAAATGATTTGTTCTGCCAACACTGCCGGTGTATCAATGGAAGCCAGATTTCAATCCGCAATAACTTTGGCGTTTCTTGTCTTATCGATTTGGAATGTTCAGATGAACTACTCATAAACATTTGCACAACTTTATGGGTGTATTTGGAGATGCCCTCCCATCATGCCAACCCGCCCCCTCTCCCTCAATTCATAGTAATGGAATTACTGTTTCAAACTGAAATAACTTTAGTGTTTCGTATCTTGTCGAGTTGGTTTATTTAGATATGTTATTTAAAAACATTTGCTCTATCTCATATGCCCAGTTGTTAAAAGGAGGGGGCATACTATATTCTCTCCACCCCCAACTTCGGAGTTTCTCATCTAATGGAGTTGGTACGTTCGGATGAGCTATTCAAAAGCATTTGCTCAATTTATTTTTTGTAATTGAAGAAGAGGTACATACTGATTTCTCCCCCCTAAATAATATCGATGGAAGTAAAGTTACAGATTGAAATAATTTCTGTGTTTTTTTAACCAGTTCGTTTATTTGGAAGGCTCAATTGCGTCGTTGCGAATCCAAACAAACCCAAAAAAGGAGAGAGTTCCTCTCCCATGTGCGCATCAGTAAACAGAGTGCACACAATAGATCGCTAAGAATAAACTATACAAGCCACAGTGGTACATGAGCGTCTTTCCATGTGTCAATTTTTGCCTGTTGAAGTGGCGGACTTGTTCCGTCGCTACAACCTACCCCGCAGTGAGATGTTAGGCAAAGATTGACGTCCGTGGTTCGAGTACCATTGGATACATGCCCTTTCGCTCAATTTTCAAAACATCTGTTAATTTTCCTACCTGCCGCACTCTGACGGAACTTTCAACACTTTCTCTTCACATCTTTCATTCTAGCCAAAAACATTGTCGTTCACTCTTGTTGCCTCATGGTGATGAGCGAACATCTCCTTCTACATCATAACTGTATATGTTTATTTCATGTTTAATCAATGAAAATTAAAGAATAAACAACAATGAAAAAATTGTTAAGCAAATGAAAATAGCACTTTTTGTCGTTTTCTAAATTATTTGATATTAGGGATTTGTAGATTGTTCCTAGCTTGGTATCAGCAGTATCACACCTCTTTCAGTGCCTTCAAATAAATGTACTACGATGTAGAAATTTAAAGAAAGTAGAGTGTGATATTATCACTGCTGATAATGTTCTTGGTCTCCCATGACGGCCTTTTGCATGAGATTGAGCCCGCTCACCTACGACAAGGTGACAACCATGATCTTCGAGAGGGAGATTCATAATAATGCGTAAGACTCTTGGAAAGATTGTAGCTTTTTGTGCCATTTATTGTTTTTCTTTTTTTGAGATTCTGTATGTAATCGCGCTTGGAAACTAACTGATATGTGAAGAAATTGATATATTTATTTCTATATGACGTTTTTATGTGTATGTCTGTGTTTCTTCGAAACGTTTTTCGATTTTGATACTTTATATTTCCTCTTAAAATTAAATATACTTTTTTTTCACATCATTCAAACAGGATTTCTCGTGAAGGCATACTTAAAGTTAAAGATAGTTTAGCGATTGCTCATAAAAATTTCAATAAGAAAAAAATCGATCAACACGTATTTCCTGTAGTTCATCAAAGTGAATGTCAAAACATACGGAGAAGTTTTTCTCAACCTAACCTGTACAGAATATGGAAATGCTACATTTGTAGCCATGAGAACAATTCAATTACCTGGCATTGCATTAACTGCGATTCAATAAGCACATTAGCCCCTGTGTATAAAGGAAGCACAAAGAAACAACCGAATCAAAATGCAAATCAAAAGTTCTGTGCACCTGTGGTTAAGGAAAGCTGCAATTCAAGTTTAAAGAAAGCTCTGAGTATGGAATTTATCGACAGAAGTAAATGTCAACTGTGTCTGTATAATCGTTTCAACCTAAAGAATACAATTTGTGTGCACAAAGAAATAGATGTGTTCAACTCAAACCATCAGGAACTACAGTTAAGTTCCAGTGATAAAATCATTCCTGAACAAAGTTATAGCAGGTGGAAGCAAAAAGTGTGTCCCAAAATTCCATCAAACCATCCAAGGTACTTCGAAGATACCCATAAGAGCGAAACAAATAAAAGTAATAGTTGCTCAAACGATAGTAAAAAACTAGAACAATTTACTATTACCACGTTGTCTAAAAAAATACGTGTTGGGACAGCTCATAATGCTACCGGTGAGAACCATCATGATTGTGGAATATTTGTAACTGTTAGGGATTGGATTGTTCGAGCAGCTCCAAACCAGACACGAGAGTCTTCGGAATCTAAGAAACCATTCAACGAAATACTACAGGACGACAAAATCGCTACTAATCATACGATGATTCCCTCGAATAATGAGAATGAAAAGGATACAGAAAATGCCACAGAACCAATATATGCTGTGATAAACAAACATAATAAACAAAAGAATCAGCAAAGAGTCACAAACCGACAACAGACCAGCATTTCAATGAACTTTGATAAATATTATGAAAACGTGGGGTGCATAAAAAATCCTGAACAACATCTTCCTAATAACTCCACGGGATCAGAAGGTTATTTGGAAGATACAGTGGCACATAAAACAGACAACTTGAATAATAATTCATCAACGGGCGATGCAGCTCCCGTTTATGCAGAGATACAGAAAAAAAATAAAATGAAAAAGTAAGCATTATTTCATTAAAAATGTATGTTTCCTAATTCAAATGTATGTGTCGTTTTTCTCTTATTTGAGCCATAGTAGATAAAATCAGCATGGTTTTGTTTTTGTTTCTAATTCTAGACTTTCAGTTTTTCAGTGAGTTTAATTGCATCAATGCTTAAAAAGTTAAAAACACATAAAACTGCCGTGACTGTAAGTCAGTCCCATCTGCATTTTCAACATATTTGAGTTAACGCCGTTTTTATATGTTTTGTATTTATATTCAATTTATGAATATTAAAATTATGGTTTATTCGTTAAGGTCTGTATCCGAAATATTCCGAACAACCAGAATCGGTAATAAAACACGCATGAAGCATTTTATTTCTTATGTAACTATTTATATCATAAGTTCATCAAAATCATCAAAATCAAAACATCGTTATACATCATTTCTATGAAAATCTCAAACTTTGCGGTTCCTTCCAGCCATAAGGGAACGTCCATTACTTATGTCACGCAAAGAAATGACTTTTTATACCCCCCCCCCCCCCCCCCCCCTGTCTCGTTTTTTGTATCAACTTTCACATTTTTGTATGCACAGATAAAAAGAAACATTGAATTTTCTGCGTTTCTAATGCACATCACATAAAGGAAATGCTAGATTTGGCAGAAAATAATGGGATATTTAATGTAAATTTAAGCCAGATAACGCCTGAATCAAGCCTGTTGTTTGAAAGATTGCAAACATTGTAGTATGGCGCATCAAGGACTACAACCAATTGCGTTGTTTACGCCTCCTTTGGTTTGGAATTAAACGAGCGGAAATTTTACGCGCTTGTTAAATTTTTTTTTTCTGTGTGGATTGTCACGTCACAAACCCCTCCTCCCCCCTTACAGCGTGACATAATTAATGGACCTTCCATAAGGGTTTGTACAGATTCCTTATTGACCTTGCTGGCAGCTCTAGTTCCGATTTGTTTCAAATGTTTAACATTTCTAACTACCTGCTTCTTCCGGAAAGCGCCCGCTTTATCAGAGCCGCATATCTTTCGACTGGGAGTAGCTCAGGACTATTAGGAGGATTGGCATGTTATGGTACAGTATTAACATCATTGACTTCATTCCAGTCCATCACGACTTAAGCATAGTGATTCGTGGCTTCTAACGAAAGGCAGCAATCGTTTTTGCAGGCACTCCTTCTGGTAAATTTCCTCGTTAGGTGTGCCGGTGGTGATGAAAATCAAAATGCCTGCAAAGCAAGGTATTGTTAAAGAAATGTTAATTGCTTTTTATCCTGAAATATACAGGTGTTGCATTTCTGGCCATAGTAGTACAGAAATCCAGTGCTGAAAGTTGTTTCAAATCCTGGCAACATTCCTATTTTCCGAGCAACAGTTCAAATAGAAAGATTCGGGTTCCTCTCTATCATCTTTTTCACCTTCCTGTCCATAACACGTCCGATATTTTTTGTCACTGCTTGGTCTCTTTTCGATAGCCATACCTTCAGAAAATCCAGTCGAACACTGGACACTGAAGAAGTCTGTTAATTGCAAACGAAACAGGCCTATCTGTCAAAAGATTAGCTTTCCGTTGTGAATGTAACGGAATTCGCTTGCGTTTACTAGTGATAGTTTAAAAAAGAGTTTCAGTTTTTTTTCTACTTTTTTTTAAGGGAAGGTCCATTAATTATGTCACGCAGTAAGGGGGAGGGGGAGTTTGGGAAAACGTGACGATCCATAAAAAAATTTGAAGGTCCATACAAAAAATGTGACAAGAGGTGGGGGGATGGGTTATAAAAAGTCATTTTTTGCGTGGCGTAATTAAGTAATGGACGTTCCCTAAAGTGATCAAGTGAAGTGTTAATTTAAATTTCTCTAGTTTTCCAATTACAATCGTTCTACTAAAACGCTTGTAAAAGTGTTTTTAAAAAAGTAAAGCTTCAGAAAATGTTTGCAATACACTGGGTCTGAGGATTTGGGCAAACTCATTATTCTGATTTAGAACTGCAGTACACTTATGAAAACGCGACGCGAGATTAGACACAACACTTATGGTTCTTACAAACGAATATCGTGTGTAAGAACTATAACCATTAGAACGAATTCGTTCGTAAGAACCATAAGTGTTGTGTCCAATATCGCGTTGCGTTTTCATAAGTGATTTGGGCAAACCCAGCTTTTTCGCTAATTGACGTATCGGAAAGTCAGGATTTTCATTACGCATGTACAAGACCCGTTCGCACAATTTTGTTTTCCATTCGTCCTTATTGGAATTCGTCGCCTGCTTATGAAAGGTCGAAAACGATCATAGTCATCTTAAGTCTGTATTTTCCAGCCAGCTCTGTTTTTGTGAAATGTTTAAAATCAGTGTTTTGAATGTATTCAGTTCATCGCGGATGCAAATCTTGTCTTCATTCATTTGTTACAAATTCGGAAATGCGACGGTAATGTGGTTACATTCCATGGAAGAACACGTTTATTTATAAAAAAAAAGGTAGTTTATTCGAAAATACTGATTTCAACTCAAATGTGCTGAAAATGCAGATGGGGAAAAGTGTGTACGGCAATGCATGTATGATTATGGCATTCACATGTTGAAGGCGACCTGAAAATGTATGGAGACTCTTGGTTTTCAATCCATATCTCTGCCATTTTTAACTAGTGAAAATATATGATTTTCGCGCACCTGCTAATTTAACTTGTCTCCAAAATAAATTTATAATGTAGAAGGAGATGTTCGCTCATCACCAAGAGGCACCAAAAGTGGACAGTTATGTTTGCTAGAATGAAATATATATAGAGAATGTGTTGAAATTTCCGTTAGTGTACGGTAGGCTGGAAATAGAAAAAAAGTATTAAAAATTGAGGCAGCAAACATAACTGTCCACTCTTGGTACCTCATGGTGATGAGCGAACACCTCCTTCTACATCACAATCGTTACTCCGCGCACGGAGAATACAAAACATAACAATTAGGGTATGAATTTATAGTGCTTGAAAATTTGATGAATTAATCATTTTTTTCATTCTTCTTTACTACCACGGAGGGGATTGCCACCTGTAGAAAAGAGATAAACTAAAAGTTTGGTCATGGGTAGTTATTGAAAAATTAATGTTGAATGCTTATGTGGCTTAACGAAATTGGGACGTTATTGTACCTAGTTAGTATAATAAAAGCCCAGTACTAAACAAAACGTTTAAAACGCAAAAGTAAACGTCTAGGGATGTTTTACAATCAATAATACTTAAGGGGTGTCCATCAAGTACGCCACGTACTAGGCATTCAACTCCTCACCACTGTCACAGTCCATCCCATTCACGTACTTAACAAATAGATCTCGAGTACTTTTTCAAACAGACGTATCTGATTTCGTAAACAAAGAGGGGAAGTAAGACTCAAACATAAATTTCTAAAAACTCTCAGCATGGAAAGTAGCAGCACCATCATGTTACGGATATGTTATTCCTTGTGTTGGTGGCCCTTGGCTGCGTGAAATTGCTAGGGATTTCAAGAATTTAACGTTTGAGTTTTACTTTCCCTGTTTGTTCACAAAGTCAGATACGTCTGTTTTTAAAAGTACCAGAGATATTTCGATATTTTATATAATTTCTTTTTTTTTCAATTATATTTATTCATTATCTCGAACTCTATCATTTCTCGAACTTTTCCTGGAATATAACCCAACCAAGTGGCGTACAATTCTCTCGTTGATAATTTTGGAGATCATAGTTATTCCAGCAAATTTTTATTTGAGTGATGTTATTGGTCACTCTGTTCTTTGCCTTCATTTCCCTCTAAACTACTAAACTAAACAGCACTTTAATATTTTATAACGACATTAGACAGTTAATACTATTACGCCTATAGTATTATAATGCTACTTCATACACTAAATACTGCTATTAAATTTAATGCTAGACTAAGATGTCTACTTCCTAGGGGGGGGGGGGGGGGGGTTATGGAAACCATGACGATACAAATATTGTATGATGTTCATTCATAAAACGTGACGGTGGTGGGAGATGGGGGGTTTAAAATGGTTATTTCCTCCGTGACTTCCTTTTTATACTTATTAAGAGAACCCTAAGCCCTAAGGTGGAAATACCTGTGTTCAATCTCAGAAAATTAAACAACATACAGAGTCCATTATTTTTTCTAAGCTTTGTCACACCAAAAGACTCAACTTATTTACTTTTCAATACCTCTACAGTATGACACCACCCTTCGATTTGTAGTGGATAAAATGTACACGTATTTTTGTCTGCTTTTTTTAGGAAATAAGCCCTCTTAAACATTGCCATCTACATAATTTAATTGTCACTGCAAAGAAGGCTTGGTCGTTTTGGTAGATATTTGTTTCGCATTCCTGATGTTAAGCAATCGAATCCGACAAGGATTCCATCACATTCCAGGAATCGTTCAACTACTGGCTGTGTACGTGTAAACTAGACTAGATTAAAATGGCAAAACAAGAAAAAATATTGATAGGCAAAAATTTGAATTAGGGGAATCGGATACATTTTTTCTTACCTGCTGGATGAATAAATTCACATTTTCTCATACTAGAAAACCTGCTTTACTACTCGCAGATGGCAACCATGATCTGCGTGAAAAAAGCCTAAGAATTTTGGAATCAGTTAATTAAGCAAAGAAAATGATATAGGTCTGGATTAAGCAACTGACAAAGACTATTGTATGTATAAGTCTTGTCACCGGCCTGATATCTATGGAATGATCAGATCGGTAATAAAAGTGAGGATGAAAATTGAACGGTTGAAATGCTCTATTACATTGCTTACTTAAAAAGTTGGACTATGAAATGATATAGTGTTTTGGTAAATTTTTAAAACATAATTCAACCAATATTGTGCTATCTATTACAACCATACCTACTGTGTTTGTTCTACTTCTTCCATATATTAGCATGAACGCTTTTTGTTTAAGATTTATGTATAGCTTGTTAAATACGCATGTGGCCATTGATCGATCAGAATGATTAATTATTTCATTATTAATTTTCATAAAAAAAAACAACTTTTTTGCAGACTTCAGCAGCTACCTAAACGAATGTGGACCTGTGTAAAGTGTTCCTACGCCTATAATTCAGTGTTTGCCGAAGTATGTGACATCTGTTACTCGTCTAAATCTAATCCAGTCACCATCACGAAATGCGATAAACACGTTTTTGGTGAGTTTAAATTTGAGCAAACTTAAATTTGTTAAACAAAAACGGGACGGGCCTCGTTGAAACATCATTTGATGACTTAGACCTTATTAATTTGATAAATTTTATTTTTCTTCTTCTTCTTTTGAGTTGCCTGAGCCCTGAGTTGGTTCATCTCATGATTGAACTATTTCATTAATGTGATTTCTATCGCTCAGTACCCCATCTGGCTGCCTATAGCATATCCAGCTGTTCTTAAATATTGTTAAATATATATACTATAACATTTTGCTAACTATTTTGTAGTTCAACTGAAGTACACTAGCATAAATAAATCAGCAATACACAGCATTCAAACGAGTGTGATCACGGTGACCTTATACGCTAAACTGCAAACTTTATACCTGTGTGTGTGATTTTACAAGTAGATTGCAAGATGTATTAGGTACTCAGCTGTTCGGTGTCTTGCAGTTAAAATTAGATTGAACCGCAGATGATAAAACTTCCGCAAGGAACATTGGTACTTAGATGCGTGTTATCAAAATATAGAAAGTTGGTATGAAAATATGTTATGGTACACGGCACAAATTTCATCAACTTAAATTAAAGATAGCGGTGGTAAACTTTTAACATTTAAAGTAAACATAGTTTCCAACAAAAATAACAATATTTGAATTAAGTTATTGATTAAGAATTGATAACAAAAACAATAAATTTAGAGCGTGAAATCCAAAAAACTATTAATTAAATGTGTGCCGGTGCTGTAGTGGAAAGCGGTTTTGCCTCTCAAACCAATCTTTTGTATCAATTCAGGCGCCGTTGGGATTTTCTGAAACGAAAAATCTTTGATCACATCTTTCTTCGAATAAGAGCTAAAGCCGTGTTTTTTCTTAAGACGGGTTGGGAAATCTGCAATCAGACTACTGAAGAACTCAGGGTGTGGAGATGAGGGTGCCAATTCTTCTGCACATAAAAAAAACCCACCCCTTCCTTTTTCGGTATTACTTCAGGGAGGGGGCTATTGAGCTATTACCCACCTACTATATCTAACTATATAGGTCTTTAGAAGTTAGCTCCGCCGATGCTGATTCGATCGAGATGATCCGGTATTCAAACAGCTTTCGGGACGTCTGTCGGAGGCCAGATCAGCAGCGATCTCCCTGCCCGACCATTTACAGTACCTGCCGAACCTCGCGTCGTGTGGTCCTTCTTCCGATCGAGAAAGCAAGGGCTCTGGCTGCCCCAGAATCGTCCCTGTACCTCATTTCACGACCGCTTACGGCTGCCTGCCAGACCTCTCGCCAAATGGCGCTTCCTCCATAGTTCGTTTAGTCGTTAAGGAGAGCTAAACGTTTCCAGGGTGCACCGCAGGGAGGCGAACTACTTTCACACACCCCAGTTCATGTGTTGATAGGTTCGGAAAATTGGGTCTGTGTCGTCTCTCTGGCATAACGATCCAGCATCAGACTGAAAATCGCGCAAATTCGAAACAAATAAAAAACAGATTTATTGTTGTTTCCAAAATTTCTACGTTAATTCTTAACATATATATTGGAGCGAGCTAAAACCTAAAGAATATGGATTTATGAAAAGAACAAATAAGTCATTAAAAACGGTTAACATATGTCTGATGTAATGTTCTCTTCGGATATAATGGATTTCTTATTTTTTGTCTACCATATGCATTGTTACTTCGTTTGAGTTGGTTCGTTTATAACAGTAAAGACCTTTTAAAAAACTAGTTAACCCATTTTTAAATAACCAACATTACAACAACTCACGCAGAATCCTGTTTTTATGCATGCAGAATGTGAGACCAATTTTTTTTTTTTTTTTTGAGATTTTATGAAAAAATAGTTTGCATAACATTTGGTTGACATTTCAAAAGGCCGAAAATGTTCTGCCCTACCGAAGATATATCAAACATTTAATTTGTTTAAATTCAATCAATCTGTTTATGATGCTGAACTTTAGGTTCCGTTTCCGACAAAACTCCTTTACTGCAATAATAATACATGTAACTAAGTAATGTTAAAATAACATAAATACTGCTCACTTGGCCAGTGCAAAACATCTGTAACATTTTTCCATTACCATATCGTTACTTTTTCACGAGAGCCGAATCTCAAAAGGCCGAATAAACTTCCGAGTTTATTTGGCCTTTCGAGATTCGGTTTTTCGTAATTCGGCCTTCCGTTCATTTTGGCCTTTTGTGATTTCGGCCTTCTATGATTCGGCCTTTCGTAGTACGATACGATACGATACGAAAAAATAATAATCGCGAAACAACAAGATTCTATCCTGGTGAGTGTGAGGTTTTTAGTGGAATACCTGTAACTAAAAAATTCCAACTACCTTTGGAGTCACCTTACACGAGGCGACAATTTTCACCTCGTATGTGAGAGCGAGTCGTCTCGGCTGTGTGAGCTTATGTACGCGTTTTGTGAAAATTGCTACAAAATACTCCGTGATCCTTGGCGCGATCGACAAAATACAAAAGCTTCACATTGTTCCTTTTGGCGAATCGCCACAACGAATCGCTTATCGAGAACTTCATAAACTTTCGGCGTTATTACGTTCCGAACGGACATTCTAGAACACCATCTTGGCAGAGTGCATCGACGCAGAATTCAAATGTGACATTTTTAACTAACAGGCGCCAGTAAAACAGAGTTCGGACCAAAGGTAGAACTTCACAATCCCTACATAATCGATCTGAATACTTGCACGCTCAACAGTTCATGCAAACAGAATAGGACATGTCACTGATAATAATCCAACCTTGGTTTTTGCATCGCTGCCACAAGCGACGACGAGCGGCAGCAGATGCCAGAGTTTGCTCAGGTGCATTTGGGTGATAAGGTGAAAGTGTTCCGACTTGGATCTCTCGGGATGGAAAGTTCATTTTCAAATCAACAACAATGGGGGGTATCCATTGTTGTCATCATTCCGCTATATAAATTTCTAAAATTCTTGGCACCCTATCCGGGGTAACAGCCATTGGGGATAATGATATTCGGTCTAACTGCTGCGTAGTTTCACTCAGTGCCTTCTCTGCAGTTTCAGCTCTCATTTTATGTTCACTTGTGTAGAGCTCGTCGACCTTCTTCTCGGCCTCAGCCATGTTACACATTCCAAGTTGCTGCCGGATTTCGGTATGAACACCTGGGTCAGGAATCTTTCCAAAAACTCCAAGAGTTCTTGCTGTTCTCCTTGGGCTTATTGCCGCTGATACTCACTGTGATCTCCAGTTTCGAAACAGGTGGTCTCGGCACTTTCTTACATTTCACGAACACGTTCTTACCTGCGCCTCTGTTGTCGGGTTACCGTCGTGGTTTATATTTTTTCCGTTGTTTTCCAATTCTGTTGGTCCCATGGTTATCTATGGAGGCGATGCAAGGGCTGACACGATGCTTCATGGGTACCGTGTTCAGACCCGACTCGGCATAAGTCAGGAATGATACATCTAATCCTATTACCCACCAAATTTGAAGGCTGGTTTTGAACGTACCCGGAAGACTGCCAAGGGACAGGAGAAGCGGTACCATTAGCCAGCTTGTCATTTCTGGAATGTGTCACTCTTACATAATTTGTTTTTACACTGCCATGTTCGGGATTGCTTATTGGTTATTCGCCGCTATCCTTTGCAGGCTGTTTCAGTATCACCAACCTGGGGACCCGCCCGATGGCTGGCAGCTGAACCCGCTCTAATAAGGCTCCCGTGCGTGCGCTTGGGTCCTCCCTTAGCTCAGTCAGTAAAGGCGCGGCTACAAAGCCACACCATGCTGGAGGTGGCTGGGTTCGATTCCCGGTCTGGTCTAGGAATTTGTCGTTAAGGAAAATTTATCGACTCCCTCTGGTCATATAGGGTATGATTGTGCTTGCCACACAATCATACTAATACAAACATGGAACCTGGCTTCGGAAGCTCTGAATTGATAGTTGTGGAAGTGCATTTAGAACATAAAGTTGAGAGCAAGCAATACGTTAATTGCAAAAGCAATAAGCTTGAAACGCTAAAAAAAAAGAAGCGTGTGCTTGTGCGTGTGTGTGTGTGTGTGTGTGTGTGCGTGCGTGCGTGCGCGCGCGCGTGTTTGTGTGTGACTCTGTTGCGCCCAACCATGGGAAAATCGGTTTGCTTTGCACTCATTTCTCACTCATACGCATAACCCATCAGAAGTGAGCCGTGAGTTTTTCCGATTCTGCTCATTACTGTTCTGCTTTCATACTATTTTGTAGGAAACAGAATTGAGTAAAACTGGCAGCTGATCGTTTACTGAATGAATCGGACTGTAGCTGTGGGGACGATTTCTCAGTGCCTATATTTCACCCGCTAAATCATTAATGATTGCATTCAGTTTGATTCAGCTGAACGAGATTACACTGATATAGTCTTTCCTTGTATTCTCCCATTTTGAAATACTACCTCACATTGCCCTCCGCTTAATTTCAAACTACTTCTATTCAATTTTCACCGCCTGCCGTGAGCTAACGGAACTATCAATACTTTCTCTTAACAACTTTGTTCTAGCAAAAATTGCAGTCTACTCCTAGTGCCTCATGGTGATGAGAAATTATTTCCTTTTCAAAACAACATCATCACTGAACGAGATTAATTGAATCACACTAATTTCTTCAAATCATACCTTAAACATGAATTAACATTTTAAATTATGATCTAACATGATGTTAAGTAATCAAATGCAACATAAAACCATGAAGATCATTACTCTGCTGATTGCATTCAGTGAATAAAATTTATCTCGTTCAGTGTATTCAAATTACTTGCGTCAAGTGGCAACGCATTTATTCAGGTATAACGTAAAGAAGAAAATTTGTTTCGCCTGATTCTGTTTTCCTCGTTCATTCTTTCTGCAGTTTTCGTTTTGGAGGATTCGGGTAGAATCGTTTGATAGGAAACATCACACTCGTTCACTATTCTGTTAGCAACCGAGGATTGCTATTTTATATCGGTAGTGCTCATGCGAGTGAATGAGTTGGCTCCCATGATTGGTTGCTCTAAAGCTGATAAACTTTGATAGGAATTTATTTCTGCTACCATGCCGGTTTTGATGAACTGCAAATATTTTGCTTCGTGTCATTTTATCTGATCACAGAATACGAATATTACGCTCGGGAATTATTCCGAGGATAATACCAATTGGACAATACAAAATCAGTCACAATTTACTTGGGAATTCTTTCAATTGTATCAATTGTAATTGTAACTACAATTTAACATATATTTTCAGATTATCACAGCGATACCGATTTTATGAGCATGAAAGACACGGATTTCGCACAATCCTCACTGAGATCAATTTCCGGATTCAATGAAATACCAGCAATTGTAAAAGTACCAATAGCAACCATCGAGCAAGACTTGGACGATGATTATGTTGCGACATGTAAGTAACTTAATGAATAGAATTAGTTAAAATCTATCTTGTTACACTTAGAATTTTTTTTCTTATTTTTCAGCAACCACAATGCAGGACAAAGACTGGACATGTAAAAAATGTACATTAGTGAACGTGCCAGCCATGTTGGCATGTGCGGCTTGCGGTGGCTCTAAACTGCGCAGTATTTCTAGTATAGAGGAAACAACGCTTAAGAAAGGAGAATTTTGGTCTTGCGTGAAATGCACATTGAAAAATTCATTATCTGACAATATTTGCGGAGCCTGCAAAACGCCTAGGAATATGACAAATCCAGGTAATAATCTTGTAAATATCTTATTATTTTTAAGACTTGCATTTCTCTTGTATTCTGAAAACCTCCATTCCTTCTTCGGGTCGTAACCAATTCTCCGAATGAATAAATGAAAGAAATTTTACCATGCCACCAACATGCTTCGAACATTTCTTGTATTTGTGTTCATGCACTATCGAAAATAAATTTGACAGGAGAACTGACATAATTGATTTTTCATGACCATCTAGTGTTCAATCAACAATCAATATGCAACTAGCGATTTGAAATTGGTTCACTGTTGTAGAACCCTTTGGTCCGAATTACACGAAGTCAGCACCTTGTTATACATATTTGCGCCTTCGTTTTGATTTATAGTAGGGTATGTGTCCCTTGACTCAGCCTAATATGCAACAATCGTTTACATTTTTCATTGTAACTCATATAGTATTTGAGCTGGAAACAAAATTTAACTAGCTATACACTTCCTAAGAAATGTTTAATAAGCCATCTGGTAAAATGTATCACAAAAAGCTACACAACTCGTTTTATAAAGTCATAAACTTTCGAGGGATATGGATGTAATTTTGGTCTATGGGTACCAAATTGGGTCTAATCATGGATGCAAGTTCGTCCCATTTGATTGATTTTCTATTAAATGCAATCTTCGTACGGGTTTCTTCCTGATTTTCTGATTCAAGGCTTTCCCAGCTGTATTCGCTCTACCCAACAAACAATTTCACAAATTAAACTATACTTAAACTGCTAAAAAACACTTAAGTGAGTTTTACACATAATTTAGCGATCATTCGACGATCAAAACAATATAATTCACTCTATACAGATTTTGTTCCTTTTATTTGTGTTAAGATGAGTCATATGAACAACATTTTACCGGAACTCAGACATTTTTATTGTTAATGTTACCAATAACAACATGTTTACTACGCTTTCCATACAACAGGCCATATTTGGGAACCTAGAAACAAATATGTGCCTAACATTGGGTCTACCGTTTGCTGGTTAAATCATTGTTATTTTACCAATGTGACCTGTTAGTTTATAACATGTGACTATATTCTGTACATCTTGGCTGCATTATTCGGTTTATAGGTTTAATTTCGGCAAATTTAGATCATTTAAAGATCGTACAGATATTCTGTTCAGCTTAACCAGTAAAGGCATGGTGTCTAAAAAGTCAAGGAAATCGAAAATTACGCGGAAGTGAACTACTATAAATTGATTGATCATGTCTCAATTGCTTTGAAATAAATAGGTCATGCTAATAGCAACATGATTTTGTTCATTATCAAAGAAATAATGACATATTTGGTACATAGGCCGAATCAAGGAGCTAGGCTAACATTACATCCCGTTACCCTACGTTCACACGACAGCTTATATTACGTGATATAGAGTATCTTGATATTAAATGACATGTACATTATTTCCAGTGAAAACTAGATGTATAGTTGCTGATACCAAGATACTCTATATCACGTAATATAAACAGTAGTGCGAACGTACTATTACTGTGTTATTTTGACAAAATATTTGAGAGTGTGTTCGTGAGAGTTCATTATTAGGGGCGCATTATTAAGCTTGGGACCGATGTGCTAGTACTGACTGAGCCAAGTAAAAAATCGTTTTTGTATGGGACCTACTGGTCTTAGAGTTAGTCTATGGTTCAATGTTAGTAAACATTGCGCCGCTCTCCTGTCAAACTTTTGTCACTGCATCTATACTGAACCCAAACATCATCCTTTTATTGAATAAATCCTCCGTCGGTTTATATCGATGCATTGAAATCGCATTTTCGAATGATAGATTGAAGCGGAAGCCGATTTTCTGGAACCAAATAATTATCTTCCGAATGTTGAACAACTAATAAAACGCGAAAAGAATTGATCTCCCGTTCAAATTCGAATGCATGCTGTGTGAAAAATCGTCATCTCAAAGTGGAATGCTTATTGCATTGAAAAATCCCTGCAACACAAATCATTTGAAATGAGGATAAAATAAACATTCCATTTTACATCATTCGGTAAAAACCAGGGGGTTAATTACTCTGCCACGCTGTGTTTGTGTTTCAACTGATCTGTCAATACGACAATCGATAATGTATGCTTATTGGCAACCAAGTACCTTTCTGACGTTTAATACACGCACGCTTATGCATAATCTTAATCACATCAGTGCAATTGAGAGGAAAGCAAACAATCGACTTGTGTAAGTGTTGCCAGAAATGAATTTATCTTTCAGGTGGTTGCGAGTATTCTTGAAGTGTGGCGGATTGTGTTTTTGAGGGTGTACACACAAGGTGGCCGAATGACTTACCCCCTGGTTAAAACCTATCAATCGCTATCCGAAATGGTACCAGCAAGAATTAGGGAAGGATCGTTTCACATGAAGTTATAAAGAAATGTCTCCGATTTCTCGATTTTTTTTTTGGGCTCGTTGCAATCCTAGATCAACGGTAGAGTGACATTAAATATAAAACAATTTAATGCCATTAAATTATATTCAAACGATTCTTAAACCGCTAATGTTGTACACAGTTTCGAAGCAAACATCATATTGTATTTGGTTGATGGTCATACGAAACATGGATGATCGTCTTACGAATCTAACCATAATGCCCGGGACAGACATACAACGTATAGCCACCCGAATAATATCATAATCATAATCATAATATCTAATATCATAAGGATAGCAATTCGAAAACTTATTCTGATATCAACATCAAATTAAAATCAAAATTTGATTTCACTTCACAATTGTTAAATTTGATAAGAAATTTAGTTCTCAGCTTGCTGTAATCTCGAGTTCACTTTTCTTAAAGAATAGTAGATTTGTTTTCATTGTGTTGCCAGACCATCAAGTGGAATACTCATTTTCCTTTCAACGGGAAAAAATGTACATCAAATCGACTTTTCAATTTCCTCTCACTGATAGCAGGATCAGTTTTCAATTTGTTGTCACAGGAATAAATTTTTGATCTTTTACCCGTTAAAACGATCGAAACGACAGCAACCTGAGTAATCATTATCGACAATATCACAACATCATATTTAGTTTTCTCTTTGATCTCAGAATTTACTCGGGCATAGACTAACTCTAAGACCAGTAGGTCCCGAACAAATACGATTTTTTTCTTCGCTCAGTCAGTACTAGCACATCGGTAGTGCGCCCCTAACACGGTAAGATAAGATTACCAAAATACGGTTTTAATTTTACCGAAAATTAAGTTTTGGTAGCAAAACCTAAAGTATCGGTATAATTTACCGAAACAAACCGTTTAATTTTACTAATTTTTTCAGATTTTATCGTTATATTTTTCCTAAATTTGGTTAAAAATACTCTCATTGAGCTGCTAGCACTTTCGGTAAAAATTACCGTACAAAAATAAGTAATTGTTAATGTTTTTCCCGGTTTTCCTGCAATACCGAAATTTCGGTAATCCATGCTTACCGATAAGTTCAGTGTTTTTTACCGAATTTTCCGTTTTCTTGTCTTAGCGTGAATAATGAACTCACGCGAACACACTCTCAAATATTCTGTCAAAATAACACAGAAAATCAAAACAAAGGCGCAAATATGTATAGCAAGGTACTGGCTTCAAGGTGTATTTCGGACCAAGGGGTTCTACAACAGTGAACCAATTTCAAATCACTAGTTGCATATTGATTGTTGGTATAGCCATAGACTAACTCTAAGACCAGTAGGTCCCATACAAAAACGATTTTTTTCTTAGCTCAGTCAGTACTAGAACATCGTCCCAAGCTCGGTCCCAAGCTCAATAATGCACCCCTTATAATGAACTCACATGAACACACTCTCAAATACTCTGTCAAAATAACACAGCAAATCAAAACAAAGGCGCAAATATGTATAACAAGGTGCTGGCTTCAAGGTGTAATTCGGACCAAGGGGTTCTACAACAGTGAACCAATTTCAAATCACTAGTTACATATTGATTGTTGGTATAGCGTTGTACTTCTTTAGTCTAGTACATGTTTTTTAGTACTAGATTAAAGTATTTGACAGTTCGTACAACGGTCAGCGATTGGCGCTCGATTGGCGCGACTGCTATATTCCGGTTTTCAACTGCACCCGGAATACGATGCGTAACGTCGATGTGTAGTCGAATAAATAGATGTTGGTAGACAAGCAGCTTGAAATACGTTACTTGCGTTACGCTGACCCTGCTTTGTGGGTTCAGCTATCCGCTGAATAGAATAAAGAGTCACCCACAATTGATACGTTGCGGATGCGTTGACGTAAATTTGACAGAAAACCTATGGGAAAACTGTCAAATTCACGCAAACGCATCCGCAACGTATCAATTGTGGGTGACCCTTAAGTCGAAACGACTACCTCTCACTTGACGAGTCCGCAGTTGTCAAATCGGCAGTCATTCAAGAAAAAACAATACAATGAGCCTTTCAATTAGATAGCAACCAGTTTTACCTAAATAACTTTTCAATTTCTTGATTATCGAGATTTTCCGCCCTGGGCTGGCTCATCTTCAGTCGTAGTAACTAAAATGCTTTTTTGGGTGTTTTCGTAACTTTCCGGGGGAGAGATTTGAACTAGTGACTTTGGTGTGAGAGGTATGGATGTTAACCACTACGCCGGGGTTCGCTTTGCGGTATTAAAAGAAAAGTTTCCTTGGAAAATTTCCCAGTGAGTGATGAGATTGGTTTATTTTTAGAGGACAAAGGGTTACCTCGCCAGATTTTCTAAGTTAGTTTCGCCATAGAAAATTCTATGTAAAATTAAAACCGCGGGTGCTAAAATATCGTTTCCCAATGACTGTTGACGGACTAACACAAGCCGCTGGTATAGCTGCCATCAGTTGGTCGAGAGCTTTTGATTCACTACGGAAACAAGCTTCACATCAGTGACACTTTTTACGGGCCAAATTTCTAAAATTGGTAGGCTAGAACTTCTCCCTCACTGATATTATTAGAAACTTCTTACCAGTGTAGAAAAGTTTCTGTTGATAATGCTTCAATATTAACTTGTAACTTGAAACCAACGAATTTTGTTAGTTCCACAAGTTTAGCCACTTGCGCATTACTCTCATCTAGACTCAGCTGCTTGTCGGCTTGTCAAGTAGGGTACGAAACTGGTGTCGTACGTCACGATTGACTGCTGGTAAGTTATTTTTATTCGATTATTTTCCGTCGGTCTGTTTCCTCATGTGGTGACAGCCACCGACGCCAGGAAGACGACTCCACCACCTGGACCCTACATATCGCACTCATAAACACATGAGCCGGGACCAACTGCTTTTCTTCCCTTCCGAAGGAAGACGTGATCAGAGACTGTTTTCGTCTCAGAACAATCCCATCGACTTCGACTGGAATTGAACCCAGACCCAGTGGGGTGCCAAGTAGCCATCACGCTTACGTCAACAATCAATATGCAACTAGCGATTTGAAATTGGTTTACTGTTGTAGAACCCCTAGTTCCGAACTAAACGTTGCAGTCTGCACCTTGCTATACACTCTTGCGCTATTCAATACCTTTCGGTACTGGTATCTTTGGCTTTGTTTTGATTCGCTATGTTATTTTGGGTACTTGAGGGTGTGTTGGTGAGAGTTACGTTATTAGGGGCGAATCATTAAGCTTGGGACCGGAATGCTAGTACTTCCTGAGCCAAAATATATATTCATTTTCTTCAGGACTATCCATCCGCTGCTTACGTCTTCACCAAAGAACAGCATTTTTGAAACTAAGTAATAGCCATATAGCCACTATGAATGGAATGCCAATTTCATGGTCAAGTAGTGAAATATATATATATTTAATTTTCAGAAAATTTCCAGATCTAAGAGCCAACTAAATTGATATAAAATAAGAAACAAATTAATGACGACACTTGACAAACCTTTGCCTAGCCCCTCTATCTTGGATAGAGTGGCACGGACATATGTTAATTCTGCAACATTACAACTCGGCATACATTCTTGGAAATGGAATTTTGGGTAATGGAATTCTGGGGATTGATTTTCTGAGGAATGTTATAGAGCTGTTATAACATTTTATAATAATTTTTCAATCTAGCAGTTGTTCCTGTTGATGTTAAATAATCTTTACAAATTTAATGTCTTTTAAGGTCAAACGCAAAGTCATCTGGCAACTCCAAACGTCGCAAGGTTGTCTCGTTGCCCATCACCCAAGGTAGACAAGGCATCTAATTCAGGAGCGATACCAAAGCGACATAGTACTGGAAGTTTAATGACTAAAACATGTAATAATAGTGTAGAAAGTGATAAGAACCGATCAAACGAGAAAACCTGGCAATGTCCAGCTTGTACATTTGAAAATTCATCTGCCAGCGTAGTTTGTGATATATGTTCTAGTCATCGATTAATTACCAAGGATATTGTGTGTTCAATCAATGTAAATAGTAATATTTTAAAACATGAGAGCAAACTTATGGAAAATCTTAGGCAAATGGAGGAGTCAGAAGCACTCAGCAAATGGATTAATATTATTCAGTATTGTAGAGAAAACAGCGAGCTATTCGTGGACGATTCATTCCCACCTGCAACAAAAAGTCTGTATTATAACCCTTCATCCAATGTAGAAGCTAATCCAGTTGTACAATGGTTGCGACCTCATGAAATCAATTGTGATGGAGGTAGCTTTCCTCCTTGGGCTGTTTTTCGAACGCCTCTACCGTCGGACATATGCCAAGGTGTTTTGGGAAATTGCTGGTTACTCAGTGCTTTGGCCGTGCTTGCCGAAAGAGAAGATTTAGTACGTGAAGTTCTAGTAACCAAGGACATGTGTCCACAAGGGGCGTATCAAGTACGACTTTGCAAGGATGGAAAATGGACAACGGTTCTAGTAGATGACCTATTACCATGTGATAAAAAAGGACATTTAGTGTACTCTCAAGCAAAACGAAAACAACTGTGGGTTCCTATTATTGAAAAAGCAGTCGCTAAAATCCATGGCTGCTATGAAGCCCTTGTATCCGGCAGAGCAATTGAAGGTTTAGCAACACTAACAGGCGCTCCATGCGAAAGTATACCTCTTCAGCCAAGTTCCATTCCACTACCCAGTGAAGATGATCTCGACAGGGACTTGATATGGGCTCAATTGCTAAGTTCAAGACTAGTGAAGTTTTTGATGGGTGCCAGCTGCGGTGGAGGTAATATGAAAGTAGATGAAGATGAATATCAAAGGAAAGGTCTTCGACCACGCCATGCGTACTCAGTGTTGGATGTAAGAGATATTCAAGGGAACCGACTACTGAAGTTACGTAATCCATGGGGTCATTACTCGTGGCAAGGTACGTATTTTCCAATGCTCAATATCTCGAGCAGTCCTTTTCTACGAATATTATTACCCTTTTTATCACGAAAAAGTTAGTAGAAAGATTTTACTCATTCAGAGATTTTATTATATTTATTACATGTTTTATTCTCAAGAATTTTTGTTTCCTTATTTTAGCATGTACAATTCAGTGACTATGATAATCTAGATATGTAATTGAGCTAACTGAAAAGAAGCATTCGACTGCGTTTTAGTTTTTTTTTTACAAAAAGCGAACAAGTGTTAGTTTAAATTTTCCTAGTTTTCCAGCACGATTGTACGATACAAATGCACTCGTAGAGTGTTTTTCAAGTGAAATGATAATATTGTTTTATTTTTGTTTTTAATGTAAAAAATACGGTTTGATCTTATTAGCCAAATAGATTGTCACCCTCATTTATAATTTTTTTTACACTTTGTTGATAAAAAGAGATTTTTACTTATTTTCTAACAAATCAAGAAACATTATCCAGAAGAACACAAAATAATTCTACAGAACTGTTTGTAGGGGATTCAACACCGGAAGGAACGATAATTAGGCAATATACTTCAATAATAATTTTATTGCTTTATAACGTGTTGTCACTCGCGGTTGTTCAGTCTCTAACAATCTAAAAAGGTTCTTCACTCTGACGTCTTGTTGTAGGGTGGTTCTAGCACATGAATTAAAACTAGGGTGTGTCGATATGATGTCTCCACAGGCACCCCACCAGTTACGCCAAGAATCGTACACGATGTCCAGATGACGTGACTACAGTTCGAGAATCTTCAGAAGGATGGCTGGAAATGTTTTCCTCGCAGACAAAAGCTGGTTTCAATCGGTCTACAGTTACTTTTTGCTTCTTGCCAGCAATAAGAACATCAAAAAATTTTGCACTGCGCTCCAAAACTTTATAGGGTCCTTCATAAGGCGGTTGTAGCGAACGTTTCACCGCATCGATTCGAACGAATACCTGCTCACATGTTTGTAGATCTTTGTGAATGAATATTTTCGGCTTCCTGTGATGATTTGCTTCGGGTGACCGGAGATTTGCAAATGTCTCATGTAAGTTCTTTGCAAATTCAGATCGATCGATAGGACCAACTGATGGATCGAAGAACTCCCCAGGAACTCGTAATGGCTGACCATACAATAGCTCGGCTGAAGAACATTTCAACTCGTCTCGGTATGCAGTTCTTAATCCAAGTAACACCAGCGGTAATTCATCACACCAACGATTTTTATTCTTACACATTAAGGCTGACTTTAACGTACGATGGAATCTCTCCACCATTCCATTAGACTGTGGATGATACGCTGTTGTTCGAATACGGTGAGTTCCCATGATGTAGCTCAGTTCCCGAAACAGCTCTGATTCAAACTGACGACCTTGATCTGTTGTAATCGTTTCTGGAGTACCAAATCGAGAAATCCAGTGCTGCGTTAATGCTCTAGCGACAGCCGGTGCTGTCATATCCGTCAGCGGTACAGCTTCTGGCCAACGAGTAAACCGATCCACGATGGTTAAAAGGTAGCGATTTTCCTTCAACGGTGGTAAGGGGCCAACGAGGTCAACGTGAATATGACGAAATCGGCATTTCGGAGGATCGAAGGAACCCAATGATGAAACTGTGTGGCGGTTTACTTTCGAACGTTGGCAGTCTTGACATTCTCGAACGAATTGGTTGATGTCCCTGTTCATAGACGACCATACGAACCGCTCTGATATAAGTCTTCTCGTGGCACGAGCTCCCACGTGCGCCATACCATGTAATTGTTGAATCACCGCTGTACGATGCTTTGCTGGAATGAAAGGACGAATTCTATTTTTAACCGAAACATCACAGTAGACTGGTTTAGAAATATTCGGAATGCGAAGCGGTTTCATTTTAAGTGTCGAAGAGTTCATAAGTTTTCGCAGCTCTTGGTCTTGCGTCTGATCTTCTGCGATAGATGAGAGATTGATCATTGTTACAGCTTCAATCCGGGATAAGGCATCGGCTATCGTGTTGTCCATACCACTGATGTGGCGAATATCTGTCGTAAACAAAGAAATGTAACGAAGATATCTTTCTTCATGCGGAAGTCTACTGGAAGAATTGGTACCCAGAGCACTAGTGAGTGGTTTGTGGTCAGTAAAAATGACAAATTTTCTACCTTCCAGAAAGTAGCAAAAGTATTTCACTGCCATTTTCATAGCTGTCAATTCACGTCCAAATGTTGAATATTTCTTTTGTGCCTCTGAAAATTTTTCGGAATAGAATCCAAGTGGTTGCCACGAAGTCCCAGCAAATTGCTGAAGAACAGCTCCAGCTGCAGTATTTGAGGCATCGATCATTAATGCTAACATTTTGGTCGAATCCGGGTAATGCAACAAAACAGATTCCGCCATGGATTTTTTGCACCGTTCGAATGTTAATAAAGTATTCTCGTCCCACTGTAATTTTCTGTTGTCGTTTTTTCTGTTATCAGGTATCATTTTTCGAAGTTCTAACTGTTGATCGACAGCTTTTGGAATAAACCGCTTGTAAACATTGATGAAGGCAAGGAACCGTCGAAGCTCTTTAACAGTATTCGGTACCGCATAATTTGAAACGGCTTGAACTCGTGACGGCAGCGGACTGATTCCGTTTTCATTCACCAAGTATCCGAGAAATTCAACTTCGTTTTGTGCGAATGTGCTCTTTGCTACGTTAATGACTAGTCCATATTTCTGTAGCCGCTCGAAAACTTCACGAACATGTAGTGCGTGTTCTTCTGCAGATGATGATGCAATGCAGACATCGTCAATAAAGACAACGACAAAATCAAGATCCCCTAATATCTTGTTCATAAATCTCTGAAACGTCTGACTAGCGTTGCAGAGACCGAATTGCATTCGAGTAAACTCGAAAAGTCCAAAAGGCGTGATCACAGCAGTCTTAGGTACATCTGCGTCTTCGACTGGAATTTGGTGGTACGCTCTTTCTAGGTCGATAGTTGTAAATATTTTTTTACCTTGCAGCGAATTTAACAGGTCGTGCACATGTGGAACAGGGTAACGATCAGGAACTGTCACCTTATTCAACTGCCGATAATCACCGACGAATCTCCACTGCCCGTTTTTCTTCGGTACGCAATGCAGTGGACTCGCCCAACTGCTACTCGATGGACGGCAGATTCCCAACTCCATCATCAGTGAAAACTCCTCTTTAGCTGCCTTTAGCTTTTCCGGATGCATTCGACGGACCTTCGACGCCATCGGAGGACCTTTGGTGACGATGTGATGTGTGACATCATGTTGTGTATCGTTTCGCATTGTTATTGGTAATGTAACTTGTCGAAATTCCGTGAGCAGGTCGTGGAAAGGGTGGTTAAGGTTGATAGTAGTTATGCTGTGGAACGTAGTAGTCATCACGTTACCGGCTGATCGCATATTTGTCGTCGAATCGATTAGGGTTTTGTTACGTAAATCAACCAGTAGTCCAAAATGTGCCAAAAAATCAGCACCGATCAGCGCATGGCTTACGTCTGCAACCAAAAAATTCCACGTTAACTTCCGCCTTAGACCGAGATCTGTTGACACGAATTTGGTAGAATATGTTTTGATGGATGTTCCGTTAGCGGCGTGCAGCAGAAACGAAATTGGTTCGCTGAATTTGTCCTTCATCGTAGCAGGTATAATCGAAACATCGGAACCGGTATCCACAAGGAATCGAAAGCCACTAGTTTTGTCTAATAACATAAGTCGTCGGCTTGAAAACGATTCGCCCACCCCCGCCGATTCAGGTGAGCGTTGATCTAGTTTTTTGGAATGTAAAATTGACACGGTTGCTTGCAACGTTCGGCTTGCTGTCCATATTTTCGGTGATACCAACACAGTTCGGCTTCTTGACTGTTGTTCCTGGAACGAGATGCCGATCGGGTTCTGCGACTACTAGCAGGATTTTGCTTCAAACGACGAATCTCTGTGCTGAGTACTTCCAATCGCTCCATCAGATCTTTCATCTGATCGGGCACCGCATTCGAAATGGAGGCAGGAACTGATGTTACAGCAGCAACCCGTGGACTTTCGGTTAATTTATCTGCCATTTCGGCCAACTTTGGCAGCGTTCCGTCACTGATGGTTAGAACCGGGCGAATATGTTGAGGCATCCGTTGTAGAAACAGCATTTTGAGAAGCTCTTCGTTCACGTTCAATCCGGCAGCTAACTCTTGCATTTTGGCTAGTAGATGGGTCGGTCGCATATCGCCAAGATCCGATGAACCTAGTAAGCGTTCTAGGCGGGTTTCCGGTGAAAGGGCGAACCGAGAAATCAACCGTTCCTTGATTTGCTTGTACTTATCTTGCTGCGGCGGATTCGATACCAAATCGGTAATGTGGCATATCACCGATTGATCGAGTTTTGCAACGATATGATAAAATTTGGTGTCATCTTTCGTTACGTTCGCCAGAATAAACTGTGCCTCCGCTTGAGCGAACCACATTTCCGGGTCCGATCTCCAAAACTCCGGAAGTTTCACCGATACAGCGGCGGCTGCTCCGACATTGTTTTCTGGGTTCGCCATAGCAGTTTGAGGTTAGGGCAAGGTAAAGAATCGAAAATTCGGTTTATTTCGCGGATTTCTCACAAATCGATTAAATAGTCGTCTGAAATTTACGTCGCGGTCACCACTGTAGGAGATTCAACACCGGAAGGAACGATAATTAGACAATATACTTCAATAATAATTTTATTGCTTTATAACGTGTTGTCACTCGCGGTTGTTCAGTCTCTAACAATCTAAAAAGGTTCTTCACTCTGACGTCTTGTTGTAGGGTGGTTCTAGCACATGAATTAAAACTAGGGTGTGTCGATATGATGTCTCCACATGTTCATCAACTTTACAAGTTTTACTTAGGTAAATTTTTTTCGATTAATAATTATGCTAATTATAATCATTTATTTTTGAGAATGAATTGCTAGTATTGTTGTTGTTATTATTATTATTATTAGTATTATTATTATTATTATTATTATTATTTCTATTTTTCCACTTTTTACTGCCATCAAATTGGCTTTTTGCTGTTTGAAAAACTTTTATTTAATTTTCTTGCTGTCGTACTCTAACTGAACTATGAAGCTAGTTTCCTCTAGATAAATTTTCAAATTCAACCGCATGTTATTAAGAATCCTTTAGGTACAATTTTTTCTCGAACATTGATTCGAAAAATGGACTACTCAGACTTATGTCATTTGGTCTTCTGAAACTCAGATTACCAATATTGGAAGAAAAACAATACCAGAAGTGTTTATATTATTGTATCTTATGATTGATTACCCTTAGGTGACTGGTCCGATGAGTCTCCGCTTTGGACTGACGAGTTGCGTGACGTTCTCATGCCACATGGAGGGTCTGAAGGAGTTTTCTGGATTTCATTCGAAGATGTGCTCAAGTAAGTCGTTTAATATTTAGTAACTCACCGCAACAATATCAAAAAATGCTCTTTTCTAGATATTTTGACTGCATTGATATATGCAAGGTACGAAGTAACTGGAATGAGGTGCGGCTACTTGGAACCTTGCAACCACTCTGTGCATTATCGTGCGTTCTTTTGACAGTTTTAGAACCAACTGAGGCAGAATTCACTTTATTCCAAGAAGGTCAAAGGTACGTATATGAAATAACTTCTAAAACTAAACAAATAATTTCGTTCTGTTCTTAACTGGCCTAAGAATAAATTGTCCCTATTATATGTCCTATTATAGTTTGAAGTTCAGTTCATATCGTGGAGTTCACGTTGCATAATATAACTTTTCATCAGAAGAAAGATTAGTAATTTCCATTCAATTCCAACTACCTTTATTGCTTATCTTGACTAATAAGCGTATTTCTTCGACAACTGAGTAAACGACACTGAAGAAGTGTGCACATTGTAGACAAAGTACGCGTATCTGTCAAGATAAGCAATACCTTTATTTGTTGTTGGAATTAAATGGAAATTACTCATCTTTCTTCTCGTTTTCTAGTTACAGGTATTCCACCAAAAAACTCACACTCCCTTTAACTTTTCATGATCCCTTGATGAATAACGATTGTAATAACTTAAACCTTAGATAATGGCAATGTATTTGTTTTTTACCAAGCCTTGTTTGAAAGGCACTGTTAATTTTTTACCAAGCCTTGTTTGAAAGGCACAATCTCGAAAATGTACCAACAAACTTGAAATTGCTACAGCATTTTGGTTTTCGGCTTGTAAATTTTTTTCAACTTAAAAACCAATATTAGTTGTTATTTGAACAGAAAAATATTTTTAGATGACTTTAAAGATAATTTTGCTTAGATAGTGCAGCCAAATATCAGATTTATGAATAAAGATGTCTTACTTTTGAATGTGTGAAAATGAAATCCCAAAGGTTGAGGTATTAGAGGCATAAGTTTTAGGGTATTCTGAGCATATCAAATAACAATTATTTTACATTTTGCGCATTGTGAGGCTGCTTCAACACGAATTTGTCTAGCATTTTATTGCTTGAACTCTACACGGTGTTCAATAAGTTCGGATACACTTTCAAAACATGTCCAAAAAATTAGAGGTGGGTAATATCAGGGATATAACCGTGAGATTCTCGTAGGACCGCGTTGGTGTATTGTAAGAATGGTGTTATTCAAATAATAAATACCACAACACATATGTTTGATAATTATTAAACAAGGTAATTTGGGTATTTGGGTACATATGAAGTTGTATAATCTTTCAGCTCTTAAAATCCAACTCTTTGCAATTATTATGTTTTATGTTTTTTTTTGTTTCTCAATAGCCGCGCGCTTTCGCTTGCGAGACTCCGCAACGTACTTCGATTGCCTTTGCTGACACATTTTTTTGAGAACGTAATACCGTCAAGGACAGTGAAACTTATCACTCTCTTGTTCTATGCCCACAGAAAATCAAAGCATTAGAAAAGTAAGAAGATCTAATGAAACAATTGAGCGCCAACATTTGATTAGGACGTATCTACTTTTGTAAACAAACACTTCGTTTGCTAATTTATCGGAAATAGAATACAATTCCTTCAAATTGAATACATCAGCGGATAGAGATAAAGCTCCTCTCTTATACATTTTGCTTCATATTTTATTTTCTTGACGCCTTTCTTTCTGGGTTTTGCTATTCAATAGTGGCATAGGTTAAACATAGGTTAAAATTTTACTCAAACAAATACTCTTTTACTGTTGTAGAAGGAGATGTTCGCTCATCACCATGAGGCACCAAGAGTGAACAACAATGTTTTTGGCTAGAATGAAAGATGTGAAGAGAAAGTGTTGAAAGTTCCGCCAGAGTGCGGCAGGTAGGAAAATTAACAGATGTTTTTGAAAATTGAGCGAAAGGGCATGTATCCAATGGTACTCGAACCATGGACGTCAATCTTTGCCTAACATCCCACTGCGGGGTAGATTCTCTTTTACTGTTAAAGTCAATTGATTGTGCTGAAAAGGACGGTGATAATATAACGCGTTGGAAAATATTTCTAGGGTTTTTTTTTCATTGGGGCGAATCTAACATTGAGAGACACTCTTTAATTAGTTTCTCTTTCATTTTTATTTCAATCACCTTTACGTTTTTCATTCTACTATTTGTAGTGTATGCAAGCCGGCACTGTTGTGTTCTGATCTGTACTAAAGGTTCCCTCGAAAGTTTTATAACGGCGCTGTAATAAATGAAAGAGAGTGAGACCGGAAATAAGCTCTCAATGTTAAATTCGCCGAAATGAAAAAAAAAACCAGAGAAATATCCGACATTGCTTTGTCTTCCATACTACAACTAGACGGACTGAAGCTGCTAGCGAACACTGAATCAATTTCGTTCGCCCGCGGCTATATACTAGCGTTGATAGCATAGCCAAGAAAGAAGGGAGTCACGAAAATGCAGAACGAAGCAAATTCAACAATAGGGGACGGCTCACAATTGAAAAATCAGACACCGGCAACAAAGCAAAGTTATTTTGAAGAAGAAAAAGACATTTACTGCCCGTTTCCTACGACCGTGTTAGGGGAAATAAATTTTTCAACCTGTTGATATGCAAATTTGTATGGTAGCAAAAGTAGGTCATTTTAAATTGAAAAATTGAACTACTTATACTAATGGAACTTCTTTCAAATGTCAATGCAAAAAATTGGTGAGTTTTTGTGATCAAATGGCGTGTGAATGAAGTCATTCTGTTTAGTCGAACGAGAGGTATAAGCGTTCAAAAACCTTACCCGTCATTATCGTCGATTTTCTTATCTTTTTTATCACCAATTACTTTGCTTAGACAGCTCGAAACACCATCTTCAACGAGCGCCATCAACGGCGTTTCCTCTCACTTGCGCGTCCTGGATTCTTTCATAAACATGTAATGTCATGAAGGAATGAAAAAGATCAGTTCAGATCCCTGAAAGTTCGAACCATTCTTTTCTTTTTTGAATTTTATACAAAAAGATGTTAGATTGTTGATAACCGGAATTTTGCGTTGCCAAAAACTACTTTTAAATTTATCGAAAAAATAACCAACGTAAAATGAACTTTGAACCATGTAGGTACTCTGGCGTACATTCTGTTTTATTCTTATTTTTTCATAATCCTTATTATTTCTAATAAAAACGTATCTCAAAGCAACAATTGAACTCAAACATGTGTGTTTTCCAGAAACTCTGAAAAATCTCAAAGGTCCCAACTTGATCTATGTGTAGTAGTCTTCAGAACTCGTAATCCAGCGAAACCTGAAGTAGGACGACTGGTAGAGCATAGTAAAAGACAGGTATGTGATAGTTTCTTGCATTTACCATACAGTTACCATATTAACATATTTAATTAATATTTTCTCATCACAGGTTCGCGGTTTTGTAGGCTGCCATAAGATGCTAGAGAGAGACCTCTATCTTCTCGTATGTCTTGCATTTAATCATTGGCACACGGGTATCGAGGATCCCTCCTTGTATCCCCAATGCGTATTAGCAATCCATAGCTCAAAAAAGTTATTAGTTGAACAGATAACACCTCCTCCTTATCTTCTGGCCGATGCCATAATTAGCCTAACGTTAACCAAAGGTCAAAGACACGAGGGTCGCGAAGGCATGACGGCGTATTATCTAACGAAGGTAAGACCGAACAGGAAACAAAAATTTGCTTTGGTCACTATACTGGCAATATTTTTTTAGGGTTGGGCAGGTCTTGTCGTTATGGTAGAAAATAGACACGAAAACAAGTGGATTCACGTGAAATGTGACTGCCAAGAAAGCTACAATGTAGTTTCAACTAGAGGTGAACTAAAAACGATTGACTCGGTTCCTCCTTTGCAGCGACAGGTAATTTTCTCTCTGATATCTCAAATAATCGCCAATATTCTCGTTTTTCCTAGAACTGCACTTGTCATACATGTAAGATTTTTATTTTGTTGAGTTATTTCTTTAAATTTCCGTTATTACTGCTTATCCTTCAACAGATACGCGTATTTGGTCTACTTCTTACCTTAGTGATTCGTCCTCGATTCCTTTAGGATTCTTTAAAAAGATTAAAACGAACTAATTCATAAACAAAAATATAGATGTTTCTGTATGGGAAATACAGTTCTAACAAAGATATTATGGATTAATATCCGACCGAGTCCTTTAGCAATATAAATTCTAAGTTAGAATAATGTTCACTTCAAGTGTTTGTTACTAAAAATCACAACTATGTATATCGAAACAAAAAGCGTTCAAATTGCTACCCAAAGGGTGCTCAAAACGAGCAAGCATTTGCTGAAAATAACATGCATGAAGTCTTTGCGATTTGCGATCAGAAAAATGCGAAGTGAGAAGGATTCGGTCCTGTATATCCTTAGAGAAATCAAAAATCCAATCTTGCCTTGAAAAATAAAACACTGAAATAATTTTTATAAAATGTTACATAAGGATAGTTCATATATAGTTAGTTATAGATAGTTCAAACAGAAGAACATAACAGTAAAGAAGAAAATAGTTGAAATTGTTTGGAAAAAATAGATGTTAATAAGTGCTGCTCGTGCTCTTTTTTTTATGCACTAATATTGCATGGTACCTTAATAGACGCAAAGTGCTCATTATTTACGCACATAAAATGTATAAATTTCAACAAATAACTTCTCTTTATTCAAATTTTCGTGATATAAACATATGAAAACCAGAAAATACGCAATAGTGTGGCTTTTTCAGAGCACTTTTAGTTTTTTATTCGTGTCATCTCTCTCTCACGCACACTATGGTAAAGTGCGATTTCGATCAACCAAGAACAAATCCATGTTTATGGTTTATCAATTGGATACATTAACTTCAATTGTATACATTACCATCGATTTCATTGAAACAGAAACCTTACAAGTCGTCTGACTGGACCTCAGCCAACTTATTTGAGTTATTAGGAGCAACATGAGTATAAATTGACGCAATACATCTGTCAAAATTTGATTTAAAATACAAAAAGATATCAAACTTAGATGCATCGAATCATTAATAATGTATACATTCTTACAGTTACCAAACAGTTTACTTTTATGCGGATACGAATGGAAAAGTAACGACTCGTTTCTTATCACCTTTGTTACGGTAGTCCAATCAAAAATCTTAAGGATAAACTTAAAAAATGCACTAAGATTAAGGCCGTTTTACATTCGAGTAATTATTGATTAAATTTAAAGGTGACCAATGTTTTGACTCGCGTCAAATATAGTGCTGTTACGGTACGCTGCTTGTGCATATTATTTTGTTTTCTATTAACCACAAGTTTTTTTAACCAACAGTTTTCTGTTCTCATTTCATCAAAATTCTGTATATAAAACTATATAAAAACAGCCAATTTGGTTATCCTATCACAAACCCATTAAGAGGAAATAGTTGAAAGCAAACTTTTTGTTCTTTTTTAGGGCTTACTGAATTTCACTGTACTTTGTTAACGATTGTTTCATTTTATATTTCACGTTTTATAGGTCATAATAGTTCTTACACAGTTGGAGGGTAGTGGAGGATTCAGCATCGCTCATCGTTTAACACATAGACTGGCAAATTCGAGTGGCTTACATGATTGGGGCCCACCATCAGCTACTCATTGTCCCCCGATTGACAACGTGTATGATCTACACTCTCCTCGTTTGATAACATAAACACCGAGTCTCACATCGTCTATACCATGAACGCAGATCTGATCAATAATAAATATTTCAGACAACTTTAAACAGCAATCCAAATTTTTTGTACGAACTAGCCTAATTAAAATAAAAGTTGAATAGACTTTCCTATTTTGATGCATTCTCTCACTACTATGGTCTTATTTTCGAAAATAAAGGATTTAATTACAGTATCAATCCATTTTTGTCAGCAACCTCACGCATGGCCACCCTCGTTCAAATTGCAACACACGCAAATAGCTATTCTTTTACCTTTAAGGTAAAATGCATAAAACTTTGGGTAATTTTAGTGCTGTATTATTTGTATTATTTAAATCCTCTAATTATCATTGAAAAGCGCGGAATAGTTTAAGAAATGAAGTCAGGAGAGCAAAGGATTCACAACGAAATTTTGCTCGCTCAGTCGGGAAATTCAAATCTTTCGCATCGTGCCACAGGAAAAAAAAGGGAATCGTGAACTCCACTTTTTCCCGTGTCATCAAACGTCACAGAGAATCTCATAAAATTTCGTAATTCCACTTCCTACCCATTGTTTCGCCTAAGCCGCAAGAAAGAACGAGAACAAATTATTTCCAGCCTCATTAACAACGAACATCATTCACAATAGCCGACCGATGAATGAAGAAGACCGCTACGAAGAAGGAAGAACGGCTATAAAAAACAAGCGCCTACAAGAACTCAGTTCAGTTTTGTAAGAGCATCCGATAAGGAATAAGGAAATCAGCTGCCCCGACCCCGACAGCAGCAGAACGCGTGCAGCTTATAGTCACTAGATTCATAGTCTGGCGGATACAACGTTGGGAGCCAATTTGAACTGTCAGTTGGCGGAGCCAATCGAGCATATCACGAGTAATTTATGTTAAGGGCCTAAAAACCATTTGTAAACAATGATTTTAAACGTTGATTTCTCACGAATTACGATAATCCCACCATATCCTGCTACACCATATGGTAGAACTAACATTCTTCTACCAAATGCTGCTTTCATTTCACGAGAGTGATTTAAGATTCAAGAGAAATCGATATTTAAAGTCATTGTTTATAAATGGAATTTAGGCCCTTAACAGCAATTACTTGAGACATGCTCGATTGGCTCCGCCAAGTGACAGTTGAAATTGGCTCCCGTCGTTGTATCCGCCAGACTATGAATCTAGTGACTATAGTGCAGCTGTACCAACCGACGACGAGTAGCAAAGCAGCAGCGGTAGAAACAGGGAAAATAAAAGAGTTAAGAATTTCCGACTTCCTTCTTTTTACTGTTAATCCCGCTCCAACTTGCCCAACCAGGAGGATTCTTACACCCGTTCAGCCGATCAAAATTCCGAAATCAGAAGTCCCCTTTTTGCAGTCCACACCGAAAACCCATGTTGTTTAATCTTCTAAACCCCAGAGTGGAGACCAATAAAAAATATGGGCCTATAAAAACAACACTCAAGAGAAAAGTAAGAGCATTTGGATTAGGAGCGCAAGATGAATAAAGTAAACAAGGCAAAACTTAGCAAAGATGTTTCATTCAATACTTCGAAATTTCAAGATAATTGGTTAAAAGAACGCTTTTTGGCAAATCGGTCTGTGTGATGCAATTTTAACGTGGACAACCCGAATGGGAAAGGGTAATTTAACATTGACCATAATTTTATTTTATTTATTTTTTGAAGAACTTAACAGATGGGTAGATAATATAGTCACTAGATTCATAGTCTGGCGGATACAACAACGGGAGCCAATCTGAACTGTCAGTTGGCGGAGCCAATCGAGCAAATCTCGAGTAATTTATGTTAAGGGCCTAAAAGCCATTTGTAAACAATAACTTTAAATGTTGATTTCTCACGAATTGCGAGAATCCCACCATATCCTGCTACTCCTTATGGTAGAACTAACATTCTTCTACCAAATGCTGCTTTCATTTCACGAGAGTGATTTGAGATTCAAGAGAAATCGATATTGAAAGTAATTGTTTACAAATGGCTTTAAGGCTCTTAACATGAATTACTCGAGATATGCTCGATTGGCTCCGCCAAGTGACAGTTCAAATTGGCTCCCGTCATTGTATCCGCCAGACTATGAATCTAGTGACTATAGTAGATAAGTCTTTATCCTGACACATATATGGCGCCACTAGAATTAAATCCACATGATTTTCAGTTAGTACCAACCTTCAGAAAATACGTCAAAACACGTACGAGATAGTGTTTTGAGTGAAGCAATTTTTGTTATTGTGAAAAAAAAGGATGTGTTTATTCATCACTGCTTTTTTATGGGAAAATGGGAAAAATACTGTGCAAACCAAGCAATGGCTTGATACATGTTACACGGACTCTGCGTCAGCACTGTAACAATGTAACGGTCACAATGCACAAAAGAGGTGGTTACACCAGAAATCCTCAAAAAACCCACAAAACAATTTTGAATGACCGTAAAGTGAAGTTGAGCGAGACAGCTGAAACTCTGAAGATATCAAAGGAACGTGTACATCATATTGTTCATACATATTTGGATATGCGAAAGCTCTACGCAAAGTGGATGCCGCGTGAGCTCATAATCGATCAAAAGCAACTACGAGTTGAAGATTCGGAGGAATGTTCGAAGCTGTTCAACAGAAACACTCCAGAGACCAATCGACAATCAGCGGAGTGGACTGCACGCGACGAACCCAATCCAACGCGTACAAAGACGCAACAGTCGGCTGCCAAGGTTATGGCGTCCGTATTTTGGAATGCACCTGGAAGAATTCTCAACGACTATCGGAAACGCATTCCCCGAGATCGCGAACATTTGAAGAAGAAGAAGAAGGTGTTGTTTTACCAAGGCAATGCACCGTGTCACAAATCAATGAAAACGATTGCGAAAATGCATGATTTGGGTTTCGAATTGCTTCCCCATCCACCGTATTATCCAGTTCTCAGATCTCAAGAGAATCCTCGCTGGAAAGAAATTTAGCGCCAATGAAGAAATAATCGCCAAAATAAAGGACTATTTTGAGGCTAAAGGCAAATTGTTGGACCCTGGACTAAAAATCGGCGAACACCACAGAATTTCGCGAAGGAAACCGAAATAAAACTCGTCTCGGACCGGAATAACAATACCAACTTTATTTTTTAATAGGAAGGAAAAAACAGGACAACGTGTTTGTTCGTTTTTGTGATTAGAATGAAGTGTTCTTTTTTTTTAACTATACAACGACTGGCTTGCTGAACGAAGTGCGCGAATTCCAAATGCTGCGCCCCCGGCAGTCGGTGGTACGCACAACAGCATTGGGCGGTATGCCCAAACATCATTCCCCACCTTGAGGCAGTATGCCTCAATCCGTCGGTAATGGGCAGATCTTCTAGATCGGCCGTAGATACTCAGCTTGTCCACGTCGCAGGGTGACGGTACGGATGACGCCATTGGAGTCCGGGTGTACTTTAACAACTCAGGCCAACTACCACTGAGCAGGCGGTGTATTATCATGTTTCACGAGTACAAGTTGGTTGTCCTACATGTTGTCTTTGCTTGTGCGCCACTTAGTGCGTGGCTGCAGCTTGGCTAAATATTCGTCGCGCCAACGCCGCCAAACTTCGATGGTCTGCTTGTGCATCTGCTGCCACATGTCCAACCGGATGGTTGGAATACGAGATACGTCGGGCTCCGGAATCAGATTCAGTGGCTGACCGACCAGAAAATGTGCTGCCGTCAACGCATCATAGCTGTCGGGAATGTTGGAAAGTGCGCAAAGAGGCCGCGAGTTGAGGCAGGCCTCCACTTGTGTTAGAATTGTCGACAGTTCTTCATAGGTGATCGCTTCAGAACCGAGGACTGCAAGAAGATGCCCCTTGACACTCACCGCCGCTTCCCAAATGCCTCCTCGCTGAGGAGCGGAAGGCGGATTGAAGATTCAACGGATGCCCAAGTTGGTCAGGAACTGCTTCGCAGGCTTGCTGCTGACTTTCAGTGCTTGTTGGAGATCTTGAAGGTAACGGTCTGCCCCTACAAAGTTGGTCCCGTTGTCGGACCATATTTCACACGGGTAGAGGCTACCTTGCGAGGCGCCTTGCGATGAACCGCTTGAGGGCACTGATGAACATACCGGTTGACAAGTTGCTGGCAACCTCCAGGTGTACTGCCTTTGTAGACATACACACAAACACTGCCAGGTATCCTTTGATTGTCTTAACGCCACGTACACATGACGCTCGAATCGGGAAAGGGCCAGCTTAATCGACGCCGACGTTCATGAACGCTCGAGTTCCGATCACTAGAGACACAGGTAATGAACCCATCAGCTGACTTGCCGTTTGTCCCTTGAGCCTCACACAACGAATACACTTCTGCACCGTCCGTCGCACCGCCGTTCGTAATCCGATTATCCAATATTGCTGATTCAAAATCGTCGAACCGGCGTGCATGTTGCGCTGATGGAGATCCCAGAAAAGCAGTTCCGTTACTCGATGGTCACGCGGTAAAATCGTTGCCGTTGTAGTTCGCAGCGAAACGTGGCATACGGATATTTTCCATCATTTTCAAATGTTGCTTAATCTCCTCACGATTTCTCGATCGCTGGAGGAAGCGGATCGTCCCAGGACACTCCACTGACGCACAGCTGTTGAAACAGTATCTTGATGCTCACCGTAACAGGAGTTAACCAACCGAAGGGGTCGAAAAGCTTCGACGCGACTGAAAGCAATAGCCGTTTGGTATTCACATTATCCTGTTGAAGGTGAACTTGGAAAGCTAAGACCTAGAGCATGCTTCGAATCGTCGAACGGAAGTCGCACGATGAAGCGGCCCGTCTCATCACGTGATACGGTGGACTTGAAGTGAGCATCCGCTGTTTGTTCAGAAGGAGTAAGCAGCTCTGGCTTTGGAACCTCCTCCTGCTCCCAAAATTGTCGCAACGTTCGATTGATGTCCAACTCCGTATACAAGTTCACGATTAAGAAATTGCTCCTTATACCCGTTGTTCTGGGCAACTGGAACGCAAGACCTGGTTCGCACTTGACCAGCCTGTAGAATGAGCAAGAACACATCAGAGCCTAAAACTACGTCGATTGGACACGTCTGTACATCTTGGCTAAGCAGACTTGTATCCAATCTCAGGTGTTGCGCCGGCAACGTCGATGTTAGTTTGTTCATCACGAAGGCCTTGGTCTCAAGTATAACTTCCTTACAGAATCGGTTGGCTATAACCAGCTCCACAATTCCACGCGTTGTTCCTGCTTGTTGTTGTCCCAATCCAGATACCATAAATTTTCCACTGGTTCGCCTCAATCGCAGGTTATCGACACTGGCTTCGGAAATCAGCGATGCCTCTGAACCCGAATCGATCAAAGCACGAACCTTCACGAACTTACCTTTGGCGCCGACACCGTTGGAACCTGTGCCACCATCCCAAGTAGCACACTACGATCATAATTAGTTGTAGTAACTTGATTCTGACTTAGCAAGTCATATTTATGTTATCTCAACTAAATGGCAACAAATGTGCTACTATGGATAGAGTTGGGGGCTTCCTCCGTTCTCTGCACGGTATGTTGAGCTTGAGGCTGAGCATGGCTCGAAGGATCGACGGTTTGATTTTGCACCATCGCATCCTTAGGACAGAGCAGCGTATGGTGCCGCTGCTTGCAGTTCCCGTTGTGGCACACTGACTTCGACGAACACACTTTTACCGAATGTGACGAACGCAAACAGTTGTAGCATAGCTTTGCCTTCTGTGCGAAGTCACGTCTACACTGCACACTCAGTTTTTTAAAGTCATCGCAAAGATGGATCGGATGCTCACTGGAGCATTTCGCGCACTTTTCCACTTCTTTTGCAGCATGCAGTGCCTGCACTTTCTTCTCCGAGTGAGGCACTTTCTTTACTGCTCCTTTGCTCGTACTTTCTGCTACCACCATCCAGAAATTTTAGGAAATCCTCAAAGGTAGGGTTCTCCTCATCAACAATGTTTTGCGCCCACAGAGACCGTGTTTCACTGTCCAATTTCTCCAACAGCATATGAATCAGCCACGGATCACGAGTGTTGAATTCATCGCCCAAGGCATTAAGCTGCCGAACTACCACATCGGAGGTAGTGATAAGTTTCCGCAAATTGGCCGCAGTGACACTGCGAATCTCCGACTGGTCGAAAAACTCACGAACAAGTGCGAAGACAGTAAACTTTTTCTTGTCGTAGAAGTTTGTCAGTGCTTCCCAGGCTTCGGCGTAGTTGTCATCGGAAATTGGAAACGAATTCACCAATCGTTTCGCGTCACCGTCCAGGAACGATACCAAATACTGCATCTTCATTGAATGTATGTCGGCCCGACAATGGATTGTCGTTTCAAATATGTCCTTGAAAGATTGCCACGATTCCCTATCACCGTGGAAGTCGGCTCGCTGATCGTTGGAAGTTTCACATTCAGAGGTGCACGGAACCTGCTTGCCACCTCCAGCTGAATGAATGTCGTCTCTCATCTGCATTACGTTACTGTTCGCCGCCGATTGGTTCAACAGCAACGACCGCTGTGTCTCCAGTAGCATCCGCATCGCTTCACGGAGGTCGTTGCAGAAACCAGCAATCGTTCTGTCACTAGGATTAGAAAATTCACCCTCGAACGTTGTACTCTGTTGTGATCGCTTCCGGATCGGTTTGCTCCTCCTCAATTTCGCTCTGCGTTTGCCGGAAGTTTTTAGCAAGTTCCGCTAACGGCTGCAGTCGATCGGTTGCTACCCCAAAAGATGCCTTCCGTTCGTGAAGCTTTTCCGCCGCTGCGAATTCCCACTTCACTTGGCCAGAAGGGCGTTCCTGCGACCGAGTAATTTGGCCATATTTTCACGGTTCACTTTTTACAAATCCGACGCAGAAGGACCATTTTGTTGGACCCTGGACTAAAAATCGGTGAACACCACAGAATTTCGCGAAGGAAAACCGAAATAAAACTCGTCTCGGACCGGAATAACAATACCAACTTAATTTTTTAATATGAAGGAAAAAACAGGATACAACGTGTTTGTTCGTTTTTGTGATTATAATGAAGTGTTTTTTTTTTTAACTATACAACGACTGGCTTGCTGCACGAAGTGCGCGAATTCAAATTCGCGGTATGGGCGGTATGCCCAAACACAAATCGTACTACAAACATGGTATCGAAAAGTTAGAAGATCGCTATAATCGCTGTATCGCTCTCGAAGGCAAATATGTTGAATAATAAATATGAATTTTGCCAAAAAAATTGTTTTTCTTAGTTAGGGCAAGAACTTGCCTACCCAACTGTTACATCATTTATAATAGCTTAGTAGAAGAGGAAATTGACTTCGACATCATTAGTTCATGCCGGGACATGGTTAAGTCAATCGTTTCGCAGTGTTGATTATAAGTGGCTTGCGATTTTCTCTTCAATTCGGGCACTCAAAAACAACGTTAACATCGGCACCATGTGATTTAATCCTCTTTGCCATACTCAAATTGCCGCTTCGTGGTAAACATTTTCAGACTATTCAAGTCATAAAAGAGAATTCGAAGAGGGAGCTTAAGGCGCGTTTACTAGTGATAATTTAAAAAAGTGTATCAATTTTTTAATGAGAACAAGTGAAATGTTGATTTAAATTTTCCTCGTTTTCCTATATTACATTGTTATCTCATTGAAAAAAGTTTTTTTTTTCGAACATTCAACATTGTTTTGACCTAGACTTAAGGTTTTCGAAGGGAATTAAAAGCATGTACACTGAAAAAAGCAAATTTATATAATTTATTCTCTAAAACTCTCTCCACTTACTAATTAGAAGCGACGTGTTGACGATTGTATGTTGATGCCTTGTTTGAGATTATCCTCCGGGATACGTACATGGAGCATGCTGGATAGAAATTAATAAAAAAAAAACCCGTTTGACAAAACATGAGTATGCTAAAAAAGATCCTCTTACCTCTTTGGTCCGGTAGCCCAAATGATACCATTTTGATCGATGACACACGCCTCGAGTGTAACTTGCCATTGACCGCCAACCGATACGGATGAGCCTGGATAGGACTGTATGGTATTTTGAAGGCATAGCAAAAAATTTCCGCTCAGGAAATCGCGATGTGGCTTCACTATTTGAGTCAGAACAACGTTATCTGAGCTAACCTGTTGCAGTAAGACGGTAATAATGTTATTATTGGAGATGTTATGTGATGTCAATCTTTGATTTGGGTACCTTTATGTCGTTCAATCTAGCGGTCATAAGCTGTGATGACAATGTCAATTGAATGGATTCAATTGATCGAAACAGTGATGGTTTCTTGCCATAGTGTTGAATCACACCTGGTGAAAAATACGATGTTAGTTGTTATAATACATAGATTATATTGTTTAGCATGTTCAGTATTACCTTCCACTTTGACAACTAGATTACTGTTGGGTTGAACAAATATTGGCTCCCCGGAAATTCGAGGCTGAGGAGTTAAGGCAAGCTTTACAGAAGTGTTTTGCAGAACTTGAAAAAAGAATCTTGGCACGCATAATGAAGATTTAACCACGATTTCAACCTGCTTGAGCAATACGTCCATGTGCTTGTTGGTGATTGATTTGGTAGAACCAACTTCATTTGGCAACGTTTGCATTTGCTTGGACACTGTTTGACAAATGTAGAGCAAATACTTGGTCTCCGGATATGTGCAGTTTGGTGCATGCTTGTATGTTTCGGTAGGGGTGGTGAATGAAATCGTCTCGATAGATGATTGTAGAATAGAGCATAAATACTGAACGCTGGGAAAAGATATCCATTGATTATAGCAAATATATGGTTCGGCTTAAATGCCTAGTAACATTTAAAACTGATTGTGAACTTACGTATTGAGATATTCTAGAGTACATGGATCGGCGTCGAAGGAACTTTTGTACAACTTAGCGTACGCTTCTTCACACGACTTGAGAATCTTTATATCTTTTCGCAAATGGTTTGTCACATGCCCATATTTTTGTAGTGGATCCCGCAGATTTTGCGCCAAAGTGTTTGAAATAGCCGAAGGTGGTGTTATACATAACGTGTTCCTTGAAATCACAATACTATGTAACATTTGTAGAAACTGGCAACGTAAATTTACGATTTCCGATTGGAATGATATGGGATGCTGAGGAGATGAAGTAGCCTGTTAAAAATAAATTATTTATAAGTAAGTACATCAGGTAAGAAGTTCCAAACAATTGTATTACTTTGAGCGTTGATAAAGCCATACAGTATAAATTAATTGCGGTATCTAGACGATCCAATAACGAAAGTTGTGGAACATCAAATTGAACTGAATCGGGAAAAATCTGCATCAATTGTTCATATATCAAGCCGTAATTTAAAACGCATTCAGCTTTGGAAATTTGGCTCATTGCGATCAAATAGAAGTGAAGTTTTTCGTGTGATACATGCTTGGATAATTTGTGATAAATTATAGCGGCAAGTAAATGTTGTCCATATCTGTAAATACAAAAATAATTATATAATAAAATATCACCATGACCATTGCAGCCTTACCTTGACGCCGAACGAGCGATTCGGTACTGTGTCCAAAAGTTGCAAATAGCTAACAAATTGTTGAATGCTTTCATTAATCTTTGAGGCATAAACGATCCAAGTACTGCTTGAAGACAAACCGATGCCAGCAATTCGACGACTGTTGTTTCGCTTCGATCTAATGTAGGAAGCTCAGTGTACGATTCCAACTTTTGTAATATGGGCAGCAATATTGCTTGAAAAGGATGCTTCGATTCACACATGTTTTGAGTCTGATTAGCTTCGTAATTTGTAGTAAAGCTAGAGCAAATGGCACCCAACGCTTCGCAAATAAGCTTAACATGCGGGGCTGAGTGAGCTTAAAATAAAAAAAGAAAAAAAAACAGTCAATAAATACTTTTTTCACTGTCCGATAAGGATTTTGTTTTCAATAGAAAGAGTGTAAGGAACGGCTTAAGCACCCCAAGACCCTATTCCAAGCACGGGGTAAACGTTAATTTACAACGCTCATTTTCTACAGTATGGTGCTTCACTAGCACATTGTAGACGAAATACGCGTATCTGTCAAGATAAGCAAAGGTAGTTGGAATTAAATGGAAAATACTAATTTTTCTTCTAATTTCTAGTTACAGGTATTCCACTAAATAGCTCAAACTCTCTAGGATTCGGTGAAAATCAGTTACCTTTGGAAATATTGGGAACGGTATCTACCAAAATACCTGCTTAGATTGAAATTACGTTAGAGTTCCTTCTCTCGTTCCACAAGGTGACTTAATCTTCCGTTCCGTGGACTGTTTCGTTACTTTATGCCAGGATTTTCTTAACAGTTTCGTGGTTTTTATTTTGAATTGTTCAGCTAAACTTCTTCTTGATGACGTAACACATCGTCCATTGCCAATGCGTGCTTTAAAGCTGATTTTTTTTCAAAACTTTGTAGCTGGCAAAATCGGCTCACCTTTATAGACCTCGAAACAAGTATAGTATCTGGGGCTACCAATCCCATTTTCATCTCATACTCTTTCAGTTCGTGCTATTTGAAAACAAAAGATTAACGCATAACCATCTAATTTCTGATGTAGAAGGAGATGTTCGCTCATCACCATGAGGCACCAAGAGTGGACAGTAATGTTTGCTAGAATGAAATATATGAAGAGAAAGTGTTGAAAGTTCCGTCAGTGTATGGAGAGGAACTCTCTCCTTTTTGGGTTTGTTTTGATTCGCAACGTCTGAGATCACTCAGGTTTTTCTCGTCATCTCTAACGTAGAGACCTCGGAGAGAAATACCGTGAAGCGATGCGATACTGGTCCGACGTAAACCTACATTTCCGATAAGTATGAATAATGCATCATGAAGTGAATAATAAAACAGCTCCTCTATGTAGTAATGCTTTACAAAAGTGTACTGATTTTAAGATAACAAACTGTTTCAGATTTTTCAGCAGAGTTTATATGATCAAATGCAAGATTTCAACTATTTGCACAAACTTTACTTGACCATTGATCACCATCTCCGAATCATAATGTTCATCATGTTGCGTAGAACTTATTCCGGTGTAAATGGATTTCGAAAACGAACCGATTGGTAAACGTTTGCTGATTGTTGCTGATTATCCGGGTGAGCGCTTTCTATTACACTGATTTTTTTGCCGTTTTTCTTAAGAGGAACGGTAATTAGTTGTCGAGAAATGCAATTGACAATATTGACAACCTTGATCACAAGAGATGTTAACGATTTCGTGGATGGAAAGAGGAAGGCTGTTTTTTCGGTCATGAAGAAATTATACACTTAGACGTCACCTTATTCCGATACATCTTTTGATTCGAACTTTTTCGGTTATTAAGATTACCATAATAGGTTAGGGTAGCAAGTTTGACGTGCATTTTCTTCCGTTGTGTTTTCCGATATTATAACACAATTATTATCGGAGGAATTCATGTTTGACCATTAACTGTATCGTCACCGTAGCTATTCTTGGCCTAACCGGATTGTACCTGTCTACCAACCTCAACTCCAGGACTTGGAAAAATCTCTCCGGACACCCGGTAACCTGCAAACACCGATGTTCGGCAAACTTCTCTTGGTAAACCAGTTCCACCACGGACAAGTTCCATTACCGACATGGCATTGCTGTAGATACAGTTCCATAGTTGGAGGAGTTAAGTTCGAGATACGATGCTACTTTCGTTCACCTGCAATGCCATATGGGGCAAGTTTGGCCGTTTTGGATAGGCATCATTTAGGTACCGCGGAAAAAGCAAAACGCTAACCAGTTGGTCCTCGCAAGGGATTTCAGACAATTGAGAGTTGGTAAGTGCTTTCAAAAACGCGGAGCGAAACAGGTAATTGTTATCCTTTTTGTCCCCTGAAATAAATGAACTATATTATATGATCACATCACTTATCAAGGTGAATCCTGATCCGTCGAGGCCTACTCTACTAACATAGAAAAACCTCCTTCCTGTGACCTTTGTGGAGATGCAAAGGTAAACACGGTCCCTAATCAGCAAAGGTTACACTAGCTTTCCTTCCCTATTATCAACTGATTGCAAGGACGTGGCCGGCGCCGTTATTGATTATTAAAGAAATTGAGGCACTGAAACGTGTACAGTGAGAATGGTCGGTTACTCCCAGCCCCGTTCAGTTGATTTATTGTGCAATTTCACTGATTCTGATCAATCACGGAGTAGCAACCATTGATACTACCAGTCAGTCAAGCCAAGCTAAGCATTGCCGAAGAAGATAGCTCAGTGCTCTATGGATGGACTGGCTGTCAACTGAAATGCGTTTAAAGAATTGACTGAGGAATTCAGGGATTTGCACCTGGCTTTCAAGTCCTCAACATCGTTAGATGCGTTCAAAAATTTACTGGTTGGAAAATCTGGCTACACGACTGTGACAGGAGAGGTTTCGCACATGACATACCGTGAAGTATCCTAATTCTGCGCATTTTGCGAAAAAATTGCAGTTAATTGCAGGATTGTCAAACTTTATATTTTATCCCATACACAAGAGCACAACATCAATTTACATGTAGAGCTAAATTCAAAGGATATTCAACTAAACATTAGTTTGGAATGTTTTAAAATGCGCAAAACTGGGGCATTAGGTGCACAGAATATGGGGACTTCACGGTACTTATGTTTTAATTTCACTTGACTGGAACTCCTAGGTGATCCTTTTGACTGAGAATCGCTATTGTAAGCATTACTGTAAATGTTTTACAATATTTTATATGCTACACGAGTTCCGCCAACCTGGGATGGTAACACTGCTGTCATTTTCAAAATATCGTAAAGTCTCAGTCCATCTGTATAATAGACAAATATTTGTACTGCAGTGGACAGAAACCTATTGTGCCAGTCACCTTACGGCAAAAACAAAGACACCAAATGCATCGGATATTTTGAAGATGTTGCCTTATTTGAGAAGATTTGTGGAAGAAGTCAGGAACAGGAAAAAAAAAAGCTAAGGGAAAGTCATCCGAATTTCAAACGGAGCTTTTCGTCGGTATTCCGATCGAAAGTGTTTGCTATTGTGGTTGATTCCGTAGACGATAAGTTGCTGGGACCAAAGCTAAATTTTGTCATCATGTTTGCAGCAATGATCGAGTCGTTTCCTAGACCGAATCTCCCATGGTTTCGTATCTTTTTGACGATTTGACGAAACTAGTTAGAACCGAATTATTAATCCCGAGCGTCTGACCGACAAAGCAAAATCGTGTGTGTGTGTGTGTGTGTGTGTGTGTGTGTGTGTGTGTGTGTGTGTGTGTGTGTGTGTGTGTGTGTGTGGTGTATGTGTCGGCTCACAGAACGTTCAGCTGTTGAAAGTTCGGTTAAAAATTACCTTATACTGTAAAACCAGAACGTCAAACCGATTGTTTTCGACTATACCATCAATGGTGTTGTTCTTCATAGAACCGACCAGCTTAGCGATTAAGGTGTTCTACTGGATCATAAGTTATCATTTAATCTCCACCGCTCTGCTGTGATCTCTAAAGCTCCAGCTAGGGTTTGTGTCGAACATCTCAAGAAACTTCACTAACCCGTACTGTTTGAAAGCTATCTATTGCTCACTGGTACGACCGATCCTAGAAAATGCCGTTTGGTTTGGCTTCCTTATCAATTGACTTGGAGCCAACGACGAAAAAATACAGCGCAGGTTTATCCGGATGGCATTGCGTAGTCTACCATGGCGTGATCCGCAAAATCTTCCGCCGTATTCAAATCGCTACAATCTGCTGCAACTGCATACTTTGGGACGCCGACAGAAAAATCAACAAGCGGTTTGTGTAGCCAAACTTTTGATTGCAGATGTCGACTGCTCGAGGCTTCTCTCTCAACTGAACATCCAAGTTCCACCGAGAGCATTACGGAGTGGTACCCTTTTCCAACCACGATTCCATCTCACAGCGTTTGGAAACAACGAACCACTAACAGCTATGATGCGAGCGTCGAAGAATTGTTTAAATTTGGCGAATCTTCAGTGCACCTTTGCGCTCGGATTTGTAAAGCTCGTTTTATTTAGTTTTAAGTTTGTGTCATGTAGACAATAAATTCGATGAGCTAAGTTGAGTGAATAAATAAATAAATAAATCAAATTTTACGCAGTTTTGCAAGCCTTTCTGCAAGAAGAGCAGTCGACGTCGGCAAATTGTCTGAGATATTTGCAAATGGACACAGTAACGCGAAGAATGTCGGAGAAAATGAAAATTAAAAACGAACGTCTGAAACGAGCAATACGAAACAGAGGAGTTTCTTTAGTGGACCACACAAAAGGAATCGCATTGATATTGCAACAATAATAAACGTATGTTTGAAGGGTAATTAGATCAAAACAATTTGAACAATTCAAGCTGTACAATACATTAGGTCCTAAGTAACATTGGAAGACTCTCTTTGTCGACTTTCTCTTTACGTTCCTACGGCTATGTGAAAACATTTTCAAGTATTTTTAACACACAGTACGGTAATACAAAGTGTAATTAAGGATCTAATACATCAGCAAATCGTTTAATATAGAAACTATTAACGAAAGAGAAAGTCGACGAAGAGAATCTCTCAATGTCACATAAGACCTAATGCATTGTTCAGCTTGAATTCTTTTTTTCTCTTTTTTAGTTTTATACATATTTTTTACTAGTTTAATATAAGCTAAGTAAGAGCAACTTATCTTTCCCAGTTTCAGAATATGTATGTTTGTTCAAATAGTGCGTCAGTAAAGGGCGAACACGAAATTATTGCGACACCGAAAATGTCATGCCAATTCTTATAATGTTTAGAATCAAACCAAAATTTTAGGGTAGTTTTATACATATATTTACTTCAAAAATCAAAAGAAAAGTTAATCGATGGAGCCTTGAGTGTAAAATTGATCGCATTTTCGCTTGATGCCCTCCATCAAAGTCTTTACCAGTACCAGTTTCTCAGTTTTTTTCCATTTTCTTAACATGTCCTTCTCGTCTTTGACTGTCTTCTTGCTCTTCCGAAGTTCCCGCTTCATCATTGCCCAGTACTGCTCCACCGGGCGCAGCTCCGGACAGTTTGGCGGATTCATGTCCTTTGAAACAAAATGGACAGAATTGGCCTCATACCACTCCAGGACACTTTTAGAATAGTGGCATGATGCCAAATCTGGCCAAAATAGCGGAGCTTCGTCGTGCTGCTGCAAGAACGGCAAAAGGCGCTTCTCGAGGCACTCAGATTTGTAGATCTCGCCATTTACTGTGCCCTTTGTCACGAAAGGCTCACTCCTCAGTCCGCAAGAGCAGATGGCCTGCCAAATGAGATATTTGGAGGCGAACTTCGACATTTTCTTCTTCTTAAATTTGTCGTCCACATAGAACTTGCTCTTGCCGGTGAAAAACTCCAACCCCGGAATTTGCTTAAAATCGGCTTTTATATACGTTTCGTCGTCCATCACACAGCAGCCATATTTTGTCAGCATCTTCTCGTACAGCTTCCGTGCCCGAGTTTTAGCCGTCGATTGTTGCCGCTCATCGCGGTTTGGGAAGTTCTGTACCTTGTATGTATGTAGTCCAGCTCTCTTCTTTGCATTCTGGACGTAGCTCTGCGACATGCCGATCTTTTTAGCCAAATCACGGCTTGAGACGTTGGGATTTGCTTTAATCATCCGCTTCACCTTTCCCTCCGTCTTTTTGTTCTCCGGTCCCGGTTTTCTTCCAGCTCCTTTGCCGTGGTCCAACGTCAACCGCTCCTGGAACCGCTTCAACACTCTGGTGACGGTTGAATGGTGAATGTTCAACATTTTTCCCAATTGCCGGTGCGACAGGTCAGGAAATTCCAGGTGTTTGGAAAGAATTTGTTCTCTCGACTCGCGTTGGTTCACCTCCATTTTCGTTGAATCGAAAACACGACTTCGAATTTGACAGCATGTAAACAATACAGATCAATGAGAAAGTGTGCAAAATTTGGTTGATTTTTACCCAATGGTAAAAAAGTTATGCCCTGTTGAATGTGTCGCAATAATTTCGTGTTCGCCCTTTAAACATTATCAGTTTTCCACAATCAACTATATTATTAGGCAAGGTGAAAAAGAATTGAAATGAAAAGAGGACTTTTAATTTAACGTTGTAAACGTCGCTGAATAAATGAAAATATAAGAGTGGATTTAAAAAACAATAACGGAATACATATTTCTTGTCTGGACAAATCAAAACAAAACATAAACAGTCGAATAAAAAGAACATATTTGGTCGTGAGAAATAAATTCCGGGATACGGTACATTCCGGTGTGTGAGATTTCCGGGAAATGATTCATTTCGCGAATTGGTTTTCGGGAAATGGTCTCTTCCGGCAAATGGTCTTCTGGGAAATAGTTTTCCTGGAAATGTCGTAGGTACAATCCTTGAATCTGTTTCTTTTCACGGCAACATCGACGCTGAGGTTAACACAAAAATGCACGTATGGTAGATGACGCGCGAGTGAAACAGTTTGTAATGTTAGTCTTTGTTACTAAACGTAAGCAAACATTATTACGAAAAGAACCGTCTCTCCTCAATCTCTAGATTCAGCGTAGGTTAAATATAAAGTCAATCTCAAAATTAAGCGTACACCCACGACGAGAAGAACTTTTTGTTTATTTTGGGGAGGATATGCGTAAAATAAAATTCTGATGTTATTTAGTTCTATATGATGACTATGATGATAATCGATCGTTGCAGATAGGTCCTTGTGATTCTATACACTAGAATTATTCAACATTTGGCAAAAAGTAATCATATGGCAGTTTTCCAAAAGAATCACAATTTTAGGTGTAAATACTCAAAATTTTAAAAACTGTATTTTGACTTTGCTTTGGAAAGGTAACATATGCAAACGAAATCTAAGTATTTTAAAATGTTTGTGCATGTGAATCATGTGTGTTTAGTCTTATTTTTACGCGGTTTCATTTAAATGTAAAATTAACCTATTTTCGATTAGCTATTACCATTATCATAGTCGGTAAGCGAGGTGTGGTTGTGCTATGTGTAAGGTGTTAAACAATCTTACCTGAGTCTTCTACCAACAGTTCCGCTATTGTTTCAGCAAAATTCTCTCCGAATGCTTGATTTACACGGGAAAGTTGAATTCCGCATCTTAGATAAATCCGGAAATCCTTCAGCGGGGCTTTATTGTGCAATGCCGAATGAATCAAATATTCCAGATTCATATTGAGGTGCTCTACGAAACACGTTGGTGGTGCGATGTTTTCAGTGCAACTGTACATACAAGAAACTGTAGAGTTTGGTATTGAATTAGCAAGTTCGATTACATACCAATAGGAAACCAATTTAGTTAGAATGGTTAAAGCTTTTCCCCCGACGTTATGTTCCAGCAAAAGACAACTTTTACACATATCCAATATCTGATTTCTTTCCTCGTTTAACATGGTGTGGCACGTAGTAGGGCAGCCGGTTAGCGTGATTACCACATCTAATGCAATGTTTGTGTAGCTGCATTGCATCGTTAAAGTTAGAAGTTTATTGATTGCACTCTTGGGCCACAGATAAGCTCCTTTCCCTGCCAACTTGTTTAATGATTGTAGAACAGCTAGTTGAACTTTCTTGCGAGGGTCCTTCAAATATACTAACAACAAATCTACTTGATCCGGTATATCAACGGAAGTAACGTATGAGAGATGCGAAAGGGATTGTATGATGGCTATAACGAACTGTTCCGAAGGATATTTTGGTAGTAAATTGTGGCATAGTGTTCGCACTAGCGCAGCAGTGTTGGCATCGTGATACATATGGCGCAACACCGGGATTAGTAATATTTTCATACTAACAGGTGTCTGCAAGGATTCAATCATAGATGCCACCTTTGAGCACATGCCTATAGAAAAGGATCTTAAATAATAATGAGAAAATTAACCAGTGAAATAGAATACAAAAAAATTTTTTAATGAATTGATGCTCACTTTGATTGTGCTGCGAATTGGACACTTGCATAAATTGATGCTTCAACTTCCACTGTATCATGGCTGTCCAACGCGTTACGGATTGCATGATGGACTTGTTGTTTCTCAGGAATGACGCATGCCACAGCACCTAAAGTTCTATAATACAATAAATTTATCTTAGTTTAAAGTACTTACGTTATATAGAACAAGGATACCTCAATGTGAGAGCTCGGGCCACAGGGTCGTTTGAATGAATAACCATAAAAATGCGTTTAACAAATTCGTCGACATTTAGAATTTTTTCCAAGTGTTTTTCGCTCTGTTGACACACTCGTAGCACCCATAGTCGAGACAAGTTGGAACTAGAATATCAATTGTAATATTATTTCATTATTTATTTATACAGTTCACCGGATTTTTGTTCTTGTTGAAGATTAATAAGGAAAAGAATTTTATCTATGGGGGGAGGATCTGCTTTTCATCGCGAAAAAAACGTTTAATTTTTGTTTAATAGAATGCAAAAGTTTTGTCTGTGTAATTTATGTTTAAAACAACTTACCCAATACGGAAAAATTCCGCGAGTTTGAGGAAGGATGAATTGATCAGAATCGGAAATGGATACTTTTCAAACAGTTTAGGAAATCTGATGATAGCTTCGCATTGTTCCCCAGTTTTTGTAGACCTTAAACCTGAAAATTGAATCGACAAGTTTTTTTTATTTCAAAACCAGATAATAACTTTGGCTTGTTTACCTTTGTCCAACTCTATCAACACTGAGTTTGCATCCTGGTCAGTTTCATTCAAAAAGTTTTCGTTGAATATATTTGCACGCATACCCATCATAATTACAGAATTGAATATTTCCAACTATAATTCACAAAATTTGCTGATTTTCTTTTCAAATTGAATATAACCGGGGTCCAACAGATCGGCGTGCTAAATCTTTACTAAAGAAGACCTCATTGGTAGAAGACGGCTATAATATAAAGATCCAGGTTAAAGGGAAGTCAGATCGTCAAATGCATCTGTATTATTTATTAAATCGAAAATAAATAGATAACAAATTGTGACGTCAATATACGGAAAGTAAACACGCTAATATGAGAATACCTAAAATTAGGTATTTGTTTTACCTAAAATTATGTATTGTCAACTGAGCCTGTGCACGCTATAAAATTGGCTTTGTGCTATATGTTTTCAACCGTCTATAAGCTATGTTTTCAACCGTCGCGTGAGAGTGAGTGAGTCAACACCAAAACATGGCTCACAGTAAAAGTCAAAATAACAAAACAATTCAGCGTCAACATTAGATTAGGGCGAATCTACTTTTGTAAACAAGGGCTTTCGTAGTCATTTTCTCTTGAACAAAAGGTTACAAATACAAATTAAGCACTCTTTAAGGCAGGAGAGTTTTATCTCTATCCGCTGATATATTCAATTTGAAGGAATTGTGTTCAACTTCCGATAAATTGGCAGACAAAGTGTTTGTTTACTGTTGCTCGCAGTCCTTCGGATCGAGCTTAAGAAAAAAAAAACAATCCCAAAGTAAGGTTTCACCGGTACTCGAACTAAAATTTAATGATCAATTAACTTAGGAAAATTACAATTTAGAAAAACAACTTACATTTAGTTTTTCTCCTAACAACTACTCTTATTCTCTGGCAACACTAGCTTTATCGGTAGGTCGGTAATTACAGAAACTAATTATGCTACAAAACAAATCACGACTTTATGTACGTTTAGTAGGAACAAAACTGTAACAATAAACATAATTAACACAAAATTACAACAAATAATTCAATCTAAAAACACTACTCAACATACTATAATCAATCTGCGCACTAATCACATAAATGCAGACATGCAGACAAAACACAACTTTACTAATACATTTTTCTCCATTGCTTTTCGCACTGGTAGATTGATCAACCAAAAACTGTGATGGCTGATCGCACGGTACGATCAGCTGCATGTGAGTGTATATGTTTGTCTCGTTCGTTGTCTGCCGTCGCAAACTGTCAGTCAGCAGAGGCGCGTTCGCAACTAGCCGTTCGTTCGCAGCTCGCTACTTGCTTTGTCGACGGTAACCCTTTCGTGACCGGGTGTTGGTTTTGCCGACGGCAACATTCCCCCACCCGTAAACCCTGTAGCTGATTCACTCGTGAACAGTACGGCGATTACTTTCTTCCACGTCGATCTCCAAAACGGCTAGCTTTGATACTGGTCGCAGCTTCTCACCTTTGCTGGTCTTCACAGACGCTGAGCGGATTCTCCCATCGCTACCTGCGTACACTTGCGTTACGATGCCTCGCTCCCAGGTATTCCGCTTCTCGCCATCAGCCACGAACACCAGATCTCCGATTTTCACTCTTCGATGATCCAAGTGCCACTTCGACCGTCGATTCAGCGTCGGTAGGTACTCCCGTTGCCAACGCTCCCAGAAACCATTCGCTAACTGCTGTGCTCGGCTATAGCTGCTCCGCAACGTATCAGCCAAATCCACCGGAGTCCTCGATGGTAAACATTGAACTGACGACCGACCAAGTAGGAAATGATTCGGTGTCAGTGCTTCTTTGTCCTCCTTCACGTTGATTGACACATACGTGAGCGGACGTGAGTTGACCAGGTTCTCCGCCTCAATCAGCGCAGTCTGCAGGATCTCATCCGTCAGTTTCCGACCATCCATGATTACATTCAGTGCCTCTTTCACCGAGCGCACCATTCTCTCCCACGCACCTCCCATGTGTGATGCCGAAGGTGGGTTGAACGTCCAACGGGTCAACACCAGTGAATGTATCGGCACACGCAACGTTGATTTCCTTCAGCAGGTCTCGGTTGGCACCAACAAAGTTCGTGCCGTTGTCCGGCCAAATCTCGACCGGACTGCCACGTCACTTCGAAAATCTCCTTACCGCCATTTTGCACGACTCCGTTGTCAGGCTGTACACCACCTCCAGATGCACCGCTCGCACGTTTAAACACGTGAAGAGTGCAACCCATCGTTTCTCCTTCCTTCTTCCAACCGTAACTTCCAACGGCCCAAAATAGTCGATGCCCACGTTCGAAAATGGATCGAATTTTGCCGCTAGACGTTGTTCGGGTAGTGGTGCTATCCTGGGTACTGTTGGCTTCACCTTCCGAATCTTACACTACACACAAGCTCGCATTACCTGATCCACCAACACTCGCAGACACGGAACGTAGAATCGCTGCTGAACTTCGTTCACAACGGTTTCTCGGCTACTGTGCCCATACTGCCGATGATAATGTTCTAGCAACCTTCTTGTCACGAGGTGGTTCTTCGGCAAAATAATTGGGAACCTCGTATCAAACCCAACGTACTCAGCCGCCTCAGTCCGACCTTCCATCCGCAGAACTCCATCTTCATCCAGAAACGGTGACAAGCGGTATATCGGACTCGATTTCTCCAGTGGCAACTTCTGTGTTACGGATGAATCCCGATTCTTCACAAGCGTCTTGACCTCATCTGCGAAATCTTCTGCTTGCACCATTCTCCACAACAAGGTTTCTGCTGCTCGATATTCCTCCTGCCGCAACGGTACCTTTCCTGCTACATTTGCTTCTCTTCCAGCCTTTTCGTCTTGAATTGGCAAAGCTTCGATCGGCATCTTCTTGATCCGGCGACGACAACTGGACATAAAACGATACATCGTAGCTACTGTTCGCACCATCACCGTCCAGCGAGAAATATGCTGCATACGCTCCATGAACCCCTCTGGCAACAGAATATGATGCAACAGCACACTTGCACGCAACTCTTCTCGATGTTCCACAACAGGACGTTTCTGCTTCGGCCACTCCGACACTTCCTTATACAGGAACTCCGGTCCTTGGTACCATCGGCTTTTCGACTGGATTTTTGTTCCTTTTCCCCATTTCGTTAGGTCGTCAGCTGGATTGTCCTTCGTACCCACCCAGTGCCAGTCTTCAGGGTTTGTGATGCTGAGAATCTCTCCGATTCGGTGTGCAACGAACGGCTTGTATCTTCGTTGATCGGACTTCACCCATGAGACCACAGTATCCGAATCGCACCACAGGAACCGCTTCGAAATAGGAAAAAAATGACTCTCGCATATTGCCTTCATCAGTCGCGCACCCAAAACCGCAGCCGATAACTCCATCCGGGGCGTAGATAGGTACTGCAATTGTGCCACCTTCGCTTTTGCCTCGATGAATGCGCAGTGAACGACTCCGCCGTGCTCGAACCTAAAGTAGGCTACGCATCCATAAGCTGCATCTCCAGCGTCAGTGAACACATGTAGCTGCACCGTCTCTTTTGCTTCCGAAACCAATTCACCGAGGTAGCATCGTGGAACTCGAATCTCATCGATCAGATAGAATAGCTGTGTCCACTGTACCTATCGCTTGTAATGAGCTTCCGTCAGCTTTTCATCCCAACCGATTCCGCTACGCCACAAATCTTGCATGATAATCCGTCCGTGTATCAGCAACGGAGCCAGGAACTGCTTCGGATCGAACATGCTTGCAATACACCGCAAAGCAATCCTCTTTGTTGGCCAAGCACCTTCCCGAATGTATGGCTGAAGATCTGGTCGTATATCCGTCGAGAAGATGAAATTGTCTCCTTGCGGGTCCCACAACACGACACGCCGAGGGACAAAGTGTGGCACCTGCCCCTCAACTATGTCATTAATCCGAAGAAGCCAGGCAAGGTACGATTAGTTTGGGACGCAGCAGCAAAAGTGAACGGAGTATCGTTGAACGACATGCTGTTAAAGGGGCCGAACATGGTCACTTCGTTGTCGGCTAGCTCTGGCCCGGTGATTCGATGCGCGTATCTTTTTGCGAGATAGTCGTCCAACTGCTTCCGCAACTTTTCTCGAATTCCAGGATTCCGAATCATTCGAGACTCCAAGCTTCGCAAACGTTTCACTGCCATGTTGAAGCTTTCAGGAAATCGCACATCATCAACCTTCCAAAGTAATCCGGTTTCGAACCTCTCACCGACTCTCTTGGTAGTCCTTTCGAGAATTTCACGCGCTCTGCGATCCTCCGCTGACTCCAGTCGAATCGTCGAATTTCTGACCTCCTCCAGCTGATAGTGCCACTTCAACGCTTCATCCAGTTTCTTATCTGCCATGCTACGTTCCTCACAGGCACAACGATGATGTCCCAGAAAATTGACACTAGTGACGACGTTCGGACGAGGGCCATATATCGTCCAACCGAGATGGCAACGAACTGCAACAGGCTCACCAGAATTTCCAACTCGAGATGCTAATGGTGCGATCAGGTGTGCGTTGTCGATTCCTATCAACACATTCAGTGCGGCTACTCCGTAACTGGGAATCTGAATGTCTTGGAGATGCTCGAACTGTTCTTTCAGCTTTCGGGAATCTATCTGCTGTGCAGGGAGGTCAAGTTTGTGCACCGTTCGAAGTTCAATCCAATTGTAGCGGTTCGGTGAATCTCTGGCAGAAATCTCGAGCATCACCTTCATCGACCGATTTTCTGTCCTCTGCACGCCATTTGTCCAGCACATCTGCAATGGTTCTATTGGTCCATCAGCTCCTAATGACTCTGCCAATTCGCTATCCACGAGAGTTATTGACGACCCTTCGTCGATTAGAGCAAGCGCATCAACCTTTTTCTTGCCATTGTACAGCGTAACTGGAGCCATCCTGAATAGCACTGCTCTTTCTTGTTGCCGATGACTGTTGCACTGCGCTCGGACTCGCGAGGTTCCTTCTCCTGAACCGCAATGTAGCAAAGCATTGTGGCGCCCCTGACAACCTTCCACTTTGCAGGTCATACGAATACGACACGTTCGTTGCCCATGGTCGTACAGACAAAGCGGACACAGGTTCAGCCGCTTCACCGTCTTCCACCGCTCTTCCAAACTTTGCATCAGAAACTCCTTGCAATTCCTTCCAAAATGTCCAGGTTCTTGGCAGACCGAGCACCTCCGTTCTCGTTGCTGTGATGATTTCTGCTCTATCTTCCCTTTCGACTACTTTCGGTTTTGCTGGCTGTCTTGATTCCCTTCGTCTGTAGAGTGGATGAAAGCCTTCACCTTCGATTTCTCTTTCTTTTTTGTCTCTCCGTCCAACTCTATGCTTCCAGCGCCTTTCCTGCCAGACTCTCCATGAATGTTCCAAATGTTTCCAAATCAACCGTTTTAGCGTGACGTTTGTAGTCCACCCATTCCATGGCATAATATGACGGCAGCTTTTGAACCAGACTCTGCATCAAAATCGGGTTTTTAGGTGGTCAACTATTCCTGCCGCTTTGAGATATTGAGTGAACTCTTCTACGGCGCTTCCGAACTCGATCATCGACTCCAAACTCTCCGAGTTTGGTCCGTCCAACTGTTGGATTTTCATCGCCAACCTCGTCGATAATATTTCAGGATTTCCGAATCTCTTCCGCAGCTTTTCGATGATCAACGGCACATTCTCGGGCAGCAGCAGTCGATTCCTTACCGTTTCCAAGGCTCGACCCTTCAATGCTTCTTGAAGCCGTACCAGATTCTCGGCGTTAGTGAACCCACACGAAGAGTTTGCTTGCTCGTACGCACTGATGAAAATAGGCCACTCTTCAGCCGCTCCATTGAACTTCAGCAGAGCTCTCGGAAAGACCTGTCGAGATTCTATTTGGAGTCATGTTGGTCCTTCTCGCACAACTTCACGATCGTCGGAACCTCCGGAACGGAAAATCGAAGTTAGGGTTTCTTCGTTCCCTTCGAAAGATGGGCGAGGCAATCCTGGCTTTGAAATCCTCTTTCTTGTGGTCCTTTTTGGCGTGAGCTTCACAGGCTTGTTTTCGTTTTGCTCTCCCAGCAACTTCATGAAACGATCACACAGTTCTTAAAGATCGTCTTCGGCTGACCTCTTTCGTGGAACCTTCGGAACCGCTCCTGAACTTCCCGGGCGCTGCTTCTCCGGCTGCTGTTCCCCGCTTCTGTCCATCGGTTCATCCACTCCTTCGGCCTCTGTATCCGATTCATCTTCAGTATCCTGTTTAATGATCTTCCTTAGCTGCATCCTTCGTTCGAGTGCTTCTTTCCGTCTGGCAATCCGCTTCCGTTGAAGTTCCAGGATTTTCAATTGATTTTCCTCCTCGAGTTCATCCAACTGGTTCTTTTCCTCCAACTCACGTAGCTCCTTCAACGCACGAGAACGTGTGGATGTAGACTTTTCCAACGGTACACTTTCACTTTTCCGAAACCCACGTTGACGGCCAGCGTGCGAATCTCGTGAATCATCTACGCGTACAGGTTGACTTTGACGACGGGTGAGAGCTTTCAAGAGCTCATTCAAGAACATTGCATTGTCTTCTACTTGTTCTTGTACCACATCATCATGTCTGTGTGAAACAGAACTTTCCTGCTCCTGATTATCTGCACTATTTGATTTATTGCATTCATTATCTTGTGCTTGGGCCCTACTAATGCGACGTTTAGTCGACGTTTTGCTCTTATTTTCTACCTTACCGACCTCTTTACCGATGCTTTCGACCGTATCGCTAACTTCTGAGTTGTCTTCATCATTGGCTGGCTTATAATGAATCACCACCGGATGAATCCTCGTTCTGCCTGGTGCACCCAGCGATTCATGGATCGATCTATCCTCACCGATGCACGTCGAGCAGTACCAAGTTACATCTGCTACGGATTCGTCGACACCTACGCACTCGAAGTGGTACCATTCCTCACACTTCTCGCATTGGACACTGGCATCGTAATCCTCGTCGCAGTCACAGCACGGGTATTTGTAGGTAGGCGCCATTAAGTTTCGAGAATGTTGCTCGCAGTCCTTCGGATCGAGCTTTAGAAAAAAAAAAAAAAAAAAACAATCCCAAAGTAAGGTTTCACCGGTACTCGAACTAAAATTTTAATGATCAATTAACTTAGGAAAATTACAATTTAGAAAAACAACTTACATTTAGTTTTTCCCCTAACAACTACTCTTATTCTCTGGCAACACTAGCTTTATCGGTAGGTCGGTAATTACAGAAACTAATTATGCTACAAAACAAATCACGACTTTTCGTACGTTTAGTAGGAACAAAACTGTAACAATAAACATAATTAACACAAAATTACAACAAATAATTCAATCTAAAAACACTACTCAACATATTATAATCAATCTGCGCACTAATCACATAAATGCAGACATGCAGACAAAACACAACTTTACTAATACATTTTTCTCCATTGCTTTTCGCACTGGTAGATTGATCAACCAAAAACTGTGATGGCTGATCGCACGGTACGATCAGCTGCATGTGAGTGTATATGTTTGTCTCGTTCGTTGTCTGCCGTCGCAAACTGTCAGTCAGCAAAGGCGCGTTCGCAACTAGCCGTTCGTTCGCAGCTCGCTGCTTGCTTTGTCGACGGTAGCCCTTTCGTGACCGGGTGTTGGTTTTGCCGACGGCAACATTTACAAAAGCAGATTCGCCCTAATCAAATGTTGGCGGTGAATTATAGCAACGTGCATGAGCCTGTGCACGCTGCTATAATTCTTTTGCCTTCTTGACTTTTACTGTGAGCCGTGTTTTGGTGTTGTCTCACTCTTTCTCACAGAATGCTTGAAAACATGGCTCACAGTAAAAGTCAAACTTTGTATAGCGTGCACAGGCTCATTGGCTCCCACACAGAAAAAAATCTTGTGCAAAAACTACAATTTTACCCGAATATGCCTACACAGCAAAAAAAATGAACATACATCAACGTTATTCACTCTAACGTATTAAAAACTGGTGTAATCAAGGAAATACGATGCACAATAACATCCACTTAGTGGAATATTACATCGGTCTTCAAATTACATCAGAAAAAATATATTAGTTGCATGAATGATATAATCACAGATTAAAAACACAAATATTACTCGAAAACCAATGCACATAAAGAAACTTTTTCTTGTTTGTTTGTTCACAACATCGGAAATTTTCTTCGTCGTCGCGGTCGTTGCTTTCTTTCATTCATGTGCTTTCGAGTTCGAAGGGACAATGGGGAATAAGAGTTTATCAGGGGGTGAGTAACTCTGCCACGTTGTGTTTGTGTTGATCGTGTACGATTGTGTTTCTGTGGTGGCAGAAGGTGTTTTTGTGTTTTCACAAACTACAATCGAAAATGTATGCCTATTGGCAACCATGCACGGTTTAGACGTTTAATACATGCTCACATATGCATCGTCTGAATTACATTTGTGTAAGCGAAAGGGAAACAAAAACAAACAATCGATTCGTGTAAGTGGTGCCAGATATGAATTTATCTTTCATGTGGTGGCAAGTGTGTTTGAAGTGTGGCGGATTGTGTTTTTAGAGTGGTAACACAAGGTGGTCGAGTGACTTACCCCCTGGAGTTTATGAGCCCGTGGGAATTGGAATCGGTGTTCGATAATCGATTGCCACTGGAAGTCGGTGGCGCCGTTCCTGTTTTACCCTAGCATACACACTGGTTGAAATTATAACATTTTGGTTTTGATTCAACCCTATGACAGATGTGTAAGAAAGGCTCTTTTAACTCTGAAGTATGGTTGATTCAAGTCAAAAATTACTTTGCGCTAAACATATTTTGAGGTTGAAACAAAAATGTGTTCATTACAGGTATCAACTATCGAGATTGTTATTTCAATCCCACGTCATTTCTTTCCGTGTACTTGCACACTAATTGGAAAGCACCCATGGGTACAATGTAACTGTTAGGACAAAGGTATACTTATACCTATAGGTATAAAGAAAGTTCCTATCGGCACAATGTATCTGTTTAAAGTTTACCTATACCCATAGGTGTAAAGAAAGTAGGTAAAGAAAACCGACCATTAATCGTGCCAAAATGAAGAAAATAGTAGCGCCAAAACAAACATGATGTTGAAACACTTAGAAAATAATACCAAACTCGGTTGAATTTCAACCGAGTTTTTATCTGCCGAACGCTCGGTAGTTTGTTCGGTTCAAATTGGGACAACCGGAGTTCTCGCTAAATTTTTACTTTCTAGCAATCTTTCAAATTTACCAGAAATTTACCAAAAACTCGGTTGACAGAAATAAATTAGCAATAACCGCGAGTATTAACGAACTTCGAACCGAACATCGGTTTACTCGAATATTACCGAACGCTGTCGAACAAACCGACTTTTTTATTGTAGTTACAGAATTCTTTATGGCAGAACTAGAATTTTTGTTGAAATTGCTTCGAATGCCATAGTACAAGCAAAGAAATCACTCTGCTTTGAATCAACAAAATATTTTGTTGGTATTCCGAACAAAGTTTTTATTTGTTTCAATTTATAAAAAAGTTACAAATCAATTCAAAATTTCAACCAAAATGAACCATTAAAATTATTCAAAGTAATCACCGCTGTGTGATTTATTACAATCACATTTATTTTAAACTCAAACGATTAATTTATTGCTTGAACAAAGTATTTTGTCACTCTAAGAAATCACTCTGTTTTGAATCAACAAAATGATTTGTTGCTCTTCAATACAAGGTTTCTGTTTGTTTCAATGCAGGAAAAAGTTCGAAGTCAATGCAAAACTTCATTCAAAGCAAACCAATCAAACTATTTAGAGTAATCACCGCTTTGTGATATTATATTCAAATAATATTTGATTCGAAACAATCACATTTATTTTTAAACTTAATTTATAGCTTGAACAAAATATTGTATCACCCTAATAGCAACAGAGTTAGTCTATGCTAATAGTACGTTCCCACTACTGCTTATATTAGGTGATTGGGACCACACCTTCCACAACTGCAGCGCCGCCTACCAGGAGCATAACGACATACACTTGAAATGTCGGTTTAAAGTTTTACACAAGTAGCAGACCGAAGATGAACGTCTGTACTCTGTGCTCTATATATCACGTAATATAAGCTGTAATGTGAACGTACTATAAGAAATTACTCTGTTTTGAATTAACAAAGTGATCAAGGCAAGATTTCTATATATTTCAATTTATCAGACAAATATTTTTTTTTAAATTAATAACCGCTGTGTGATTTAAATAATTTTTGATTTATAAGAGCATGCGTATCGGGCGCAACTATCTGGGCGACTAAAATACTAGCAACATACTAGCGCATCGGGCTGTCATTTTAGTTTAGTCACTCAATCTCACACCGGTCGCTACTATATTTTGTTACCGTGGTCTGTATCGGCCGCTGCTAAACTAGTGCTCGACACGCTAAGATGAGAATACCTAAATATGGTTAAAAAGTACCGATAATCGCTCAAAAGTGCACATACCTAAATTATGCGTAAATACAAATGACCTAATATTGGGCAATAGTATTGAAGAAAGATAATATTGTATTGTTACTTTTTACTGAAAATTGGGTATATTTCGGTAGTTTTATTTTACAGGATGCTTTAACAAAAAGACATGCAATTGATTAATTTATCCATTTTGATTAGTATTTCAAATTATGCACTTTAGAAGGAACAAATGTTCAAATGTATTACATCGTAGTATCTAAAACTGAAATTGGTAATAACGTTCTGACTATTTTTCAAACTGCATGGAATTGGCCATTATCGACGATTTTCTGCTCTCTTTATCACCAATTACTTTGCTTAAACTGCTCGAAAAACCATTCTACTAGGTAAAAAATAACGTCTTATATTGAAAACATTTCACAAAAGTCAGTAAAAACTACGCAGGTAATCAATAAGCAGTTCCAAAGTATCTTTACGGCAGCCTATCAAGTAATTAAGTCACCTTAACACTCCGTTCGCACTACAACCTATATTACGTGATATGGAGTATCTTGATATCAAATGCTATGTACATTATTTCCGGTGAAAACTAGATGTATAGATGCTGATATCAAGATACTCCATATCGCCAGTACAAACTATACGGCTTTCCTCGCACGTTATGATGAAGTTCACAATGCAACGATCCATCACCAGCTACGAGAAGATTTGATTGAACATTTGTGGAAAGTAAAAGGATAAGAGGAATAACACACACACACACGCACACACACACACACACACACACACACACACACACACACACACACACACACACACACACACACACACACACACCGAGAAAGTTCTATGATTTATCCAAAACAGTTAAATAAAACTTGGAATCTTCTGGTGCTTCTCATCATCTTCATCAGCCTCTTTGTCTTCACCAGCCATATCCCATTCACCAGTCTCGTCGTCTTCGCCAGCTTCATCGTCTTTGCCGAGCTTGCCGTCGTCATCCTCGAAAGCTTCGAAAACTTCTTCATACCTTGGTTGGGATTCAACTCTGCTTTCTTTTTCTGATAATGCTTCTTGAAATATCCTTTCGAGTTCTTTCTACGTTTGTATACACTCATGTTCTGTAAATAAAAACGATATAATACTTCGTCAACAATCCACAGATTCAAGGCACAATTAAAATAACATCTACTTACGGTTACTTTTCGGGATGGATTATTCCGCAGTTGCAATAATCGGGAAATTTAATCGTTCCAGCGCCCCTTGCCACTTAAACTATCCGATGAAAATCACTTTTCAGCACGTTTGATTGCGTAAACAAAAATAAACAACAAACCAATCGAAGATTTTTGACACTTGGCAGTCGAATAGCAACCCTCTCTTGCGCCACTATCGCGTTACTAAATTTGAGCGCCCGATGCTTTCCGATAGTCGCGCTACAATTTTGCTAGCGCTTTTAGTTGCGCCCGATACGGTTTGTAGTGATGATTAGGGCGATCAAATATAGTTTAGTCGCGCACCGCTACGGGTGCTCTAAGAACCACATTCATTCATCGGGCTCCACACAAAGAATAATGATTGATAGAATTAAAAAAAAACCATTACTAAAATTGAAAAGTTACGTTGGTTCTTTTCGTAGAAAGCGATTTGCTTTCTCAACAAAAACGTTCAAACTGTCAAACCAAAATTTTCCTGTATGGTACATTTAAAAGTGGAAACTTTCAAAACGAATTGTAGAACTGTCAAATCGAAATCGTCGCATCGTTGAAAATGAAAGCAAATTTATTTTATTCCAAAATAAACTTTCAACAAGAAAGTGTCGTGCAACAAGAACAAACATATGCCATTTGGATTGAAATGAAAAATAGTTTTAACATTAAAAGGTTTATTTTTCGATAAATTGTAGAATTTTTAAACCAAAAGCGTGGCATGAAAAATAAATATTTTTATTCCAAAATTTATTTTCAAGACACATAATTGCACATAAGAATCCTTATATGTAAGTCATACAATGTCATCCACATTCGTCCACTTGAATGACAATCCGCATTCGTCCATCCTCAGTTCTGACAACAACTCGGCTAAAGGTGCTCCAAATGAACTCCCAAATGTGATCGACCAATGGTTTTAGCATATCTGTTGGAATCCATTATCTCTCTTTGCCTGGAAATAATTGAATCAAAAGAATTACTCACTTTCCGAAACTATTAAAATCGAAAACACAACCGACGTACTTTTTCTATAGGAAACAAACACGAACAAATCATTTTCCTCGCAGTAGTTTCGAACGCGGACAACAACATTGAAAAATTGAAAATGACAACGACGATGATGACTTGCTTTGTGTTGGTGGATTTGACAGTTCTACAATTTTCATTGTAAAAGAAAACACTTTTAAATTTACACACTGAACCAAAACATAACACTTTCAAATCAAACGAAGAACTTTCGTTATAGATAATTTTACTTTCAATTTAATGAAAAATAAACACTTTTCAGAAGTAAAGTGCAAAAGTTTTGATAAAACAAGATTTATTTTTTGTGTGTATATGCTAGAATTTTCAACAAATGTGAAACAATAAAATCAATAGTAATTGACTCAAATTTGTTCGAAGGAAAACGATTTTTTCTATAGTTAAGATACATAACAACCCCCTGATTCTATTGTCGATGTTGCAATTTACACAGGGGGTAAGTTCAGGGTGTGAGTAACTCTGCCACGTTGTGTTTGTGTTGATCGTGTACGAATGTGTTTCTGGGGTGGCAGAAGGTGTTTTTGTGTTTTCAAAAACAAAACAATCCGCCACACTTCAAACACACTCGCCACCATGTGAAATCATAAATCACAATCGTAAATTCATATCTGGCACCACTTACACGAATAGATTGTTTGTTTTTGTTTCCCTCTCGCCTACACAAATGTAATTCAAACGATGCATATGTGAGCATGTATTAAACGTCTAAACCGTGCATGGTTGCCAATAAGCATAAATTTCCGATTGTTTGTGAAAACACAAAAACACCTTCTGCCACCCCAGAAACACATTCGTACACGATCAACACAAACACAACGTGGCAGAGTTACTCACCCCCTGGTTACCACCCAATAAAACACAATCCGCCACTCATATCTGGCACCACTTACACGGAGAAAAAAATCAAGTCATATCAATAATATTCCGGTCCCGATCAAGCATATTTGTGCATTGACTTTTATATAATACTTTTTTGAGATTGTTTCACGCATAATACAATAGATCGAAGAATAATGGAAGCTTAAATTAAACAGAATTGATGATCTAATTAGAGCATGAAATATTCATTGTTGATGATTTGACAGCTCTCTGATTCTCATGATAAATTCAATAATGTTCATGTTTAATTTGACCGTATTTTGAGGGTTGAACTAATGATATCGGATGGTTGGTTTAAGCATACACAGAGATTCGTTCAAATGATGTTATGGTTGGTTCCAAAAATCAAAAAAATCGTTAAATTTACGATAAAAGTTCCTATAATGGTGGTATTTTAGTGCAATATGTTCTAATTGGAACATTTTGCACTAAAATACAACCATTATAGGAACGTTTACTCAATTAGCACATATTCTTTGGATATTACGAAATTAAACAACATATAACAATGTTTGAAAATTGGAAATATCATTCTTATCAACATGCGATCCTAGGAGTGGACAGCAAATTGCCAGTCATTCAATCCTCAAATGTACTTGGTTTGGTCTGCTAGTCGCGGTGGAGGAAGAAGCGCTTCGACTTCTTCACGCTCGAATAATTGTAGCGCATCAATGTCGTACCCGATAGCTGAAATCAAAATTCATTAAAACTACTTTAAAGAATAGTTACAATTTGCTTACATACCTACAAACTCTTCGATGCCAGCCGCGGATAATCCAAACGATTTCAATAATTCTACCACTTCTTCGTCAACATAAAACTCTTCAACCAGGTCGTCGTCCAAGTCAACCGAGTGATCAGCCGCCGCCATGATATTTTTTTCCTTCGCTTTTTCGTTGAGTGCGGATGGCAGCCACGAGGCTCAGTAGAGCTGCTATATGCCCTATTTAACCTTCCAGTATGAGTGATTCAACGATAAACACGGATTCAAATAATGACATGTATGCTTGATTTAAGCATTTAATGGTTGATGTTCAATAACGTTGATTCAAATGAAATATATGCTTGATGTAAACATCAAATCATTTTCAAACAACCATTTAAATTAACTATGTCAAGAATGTCTTCGAAGCTTGGGATAACTATGGCAAAAGTTATATCAATCATGCATCATTTCTGTCCGTGTACACGAATCAATTGTTTGCTTTCTCACTGTTTTGTTTCCCTCACGCTTGCACTCATCTGATTTAAATGATGCATATCGACACAAAATTTTCACTAGGGCCTAACTTACAAACGTAAACAATGGCTTCTTCCGTAAATTTCTCGTTGCACGTTGTACATATTTGCGCCTTTGTTTTGATTTGCTGTGTTATTTTGACAGAATATTTGAGAGTGTGTTCATGTGAGTTCATTATGAGGGGCGCATTATTAAGCTTGGGACCGAGCTTGGGACCGATGTGCTAGAACTGACTGAGCCAATAAAAAAATCGTTTTTGTATGGGACCTACTGGCACAGAGAACAGACATCCAAACTAGAATATATTTCTAAAAAAAACTTGTGTAAGGATTCAAATTAAAACACTATTGCCATCTCTCGGGCTGTGGCCACTTGCGATTTTTAATCGAACATGGGTAAGATTCGTTGACCGTGCGGTGAAAGAACTGAACTGCCAAAAAAATTTAGTTGATGAATAAGATTTCAAGCTGGTCAACGGGTGGTGATGCCAGCGCCGCCACGATATTGCCAGTTCATTACAATTATGAAATGGCCGTTAAATTTCTTACACAGTTTTTGAATTTGACTTGGATGTCTGTTCTCTGTGCTACTGGTCTTAGAGTTAGTCTATGGAAACACCCTCCGACACACCGAAACACAAACAAAACGTGGCAGAGTGACTAGCCCCCTGAATGAATGTGATTCTTATAAATCAAATATTATTTAAATCACACAGCGGTTATTAATTTAAAAAAATATTTGTCTGATAAATTGAAATAAATAGAAATCTTGTATTGAAAAGCAACAAATCACTTTGTTAATTCAAAACCAGGAGGTAAGTCACTCGACCACCTTGTGTTACCACTCTAAAAACACAATCCGCCACACTTCAAACACACTCGAACGTCCGCACCACGACGCCAAATTGACCCAAATTGACTTTTTATAACCTTCAAATTTTTTGTATGGATCGTCCGTTTTTCAACCCCTCCCTACTGCGTGACGTAATTAATGACATTCTTACACGAATCGATAGTTTGTTTTTGTTTCCCTTTCGCTAACACAAATATAATTCAGACGATGCACATGTGAGCATGTATTAAACTTCTAAACCGTGCATGGTTGCCAATAGGCATAAATTTTCGATTGTAGTTTGTGAAAACACAAAAACACCTTCTGCCACCCCAGAAACACATTCGTACACGATTAACACAAACACAACCTGGCAGAGTTACTCACTCCCTGTTCAAAACAGAGTAATTTTTTATAGTACGTTCGCACTTCAGCTTACACTCTTAGAACATTTTACAGTATTCGGTAATTTTTTACTGAACTTTCAACAGCTGAACAGTTCGGTAATCCGATTTAACGGATTTCGGTAAAATTTGACAAGTTCCGGTAATTATTTTACCGGAATACTCAGGTACTTTGTTCAAGCATGTGTGATTGTTATAAATCACACAGCGGTGATTACTTTGAATAATTTTATTGGTTTAATTTGATTGAAATTTTGAATTGATTTGTAACTTTTTTATTAATTGAAACAAATAGAAACTTTGTTCGGAATACCAACAAAATATTTTGTTGATTCAAAGCAGAGTGATTTCTTTGCGTGTACTATGACATTCGAAGCAATTTCAACAAAAATTCTAGTTCTGCCATAAAGAATTCCGTAACTACAACAAAAAAGTCGGTTTGTTCGACAGCGTTCGGTAATATTCGAGTAAACCGATGTTCGGTTATTCTTGCGGTTATTGTTGATTGGATTTATTTCTGTCAACCGAGTTTTTTGGAAAATTTTAAAGATTGCTAGAAAGTAAAAATTTAGCGGGAACTCCGGTTGTCCCAATTTGAACCGAACAAACTACCGAGCGTTCAGCAGATAAAAACTCGGTCAAAATTCAACCGAGTTTGGTATTATTTTGTAAGTGTGTAAACATCATGTTTGTTTTGGCGTTACTATTTTCTTCATTTTGGTACGATTAATGGTCGGTTTTCTTTACCCACTTTCTTTACACCTATGGGTATAAGTAAACTTTAATCCTAACAGATAAATTGTTCCGATGGGAACTTCCTTTATACCTATAGGTATAAGTATAGCTTCGTTCTAACAGTTACATTGTACCCGTGGGTACTTTCCAATTAGTGTGCAGGTATTATTTCTTTTTGGCTTTTTCTCCGTGTAGGTAAAAGTTCATTAATGGATGTGGTGAATATATACTTCCTCACCTTGATTAATGGAGTTAGTTTGAGTTTGAGAGTGAATCACATCACAGTTCAAAATATTGCGAAGCTCGCATTGAAAACAATTCATCAACATCAGTCTGTTTAGATTTAGTTCATAAAATTGACAAGTAAGTACAATAATTGTATTTGAATTATTCTGTAATTATTGTATTTGTGAATTATGCAGCATTTTAAAGGCACGAAATAATTCAACATCAATATTTTTGTAATTTCAGAAAATGTCTTCCCAGGAATCAGAATCTGAAAGTTCCCCTACGCCGTATTATGGCAGCTTCAACTCAGGAGGTCAATACGGTGCTAAGTCAAGTTCGAGTGATGAAGACGCATCAAGCGACAACGACAGTGAGCAACATAGGAAACAATTAGCCGATATTAGCCGGAAACATGCTGGAGATCATGGCCCTCCTCCCTCATCGAAAAGAGCCAAGTTAGGCGATTCTATGCCAACATATTCTGTATATTACTCGGAGCAATCCAGAAAAATGATGGATCTTATGAACTTCGATAAAAGCAAAGGTCTCGGCAAAAGTGGTCAGGGACGTCGGGACATCGTTCAGATAGCACCACAAAAAGGACGCAGAGGACTCGGTAAGTCTGATTTGTTTGCATTAGTTTTTTTTTTTTAACAAATCGTGTGTTCGGAATAATCTTTCAACATTTAAATTTGATTTGGAAATATTTTTTAGTGTTCATAAAATTGAAATCCTATGCTTCGACTCTAAGAAAACATTCTTTCATATAGTTTTTAGAAAAAAAAATCAACGGCATTCTCAATTCCAGCTATTAAAGCCGTCTTGTTTCAAACTATTAAGGCAATCGCGCCCTGTCTCAATACACATTTAACCGAACTACACACTTTTTTCTTTCATTCTTTACAAAATACTGATATATTCGTTTCCGTTTTTTCTCTTTTACAGGTTTGAAACTCGAAGGGCTAGACTTGGCCGCCTCTACATGGGATGCGTCGATGGAAATTTTGAACATTCCGGAAAAGGTCATTTGGCTGGAGAACAATGACGAAGATGATTTAGCCGATCTTAGCGGCGATTTGTTAGAGGCTTGGATTAAACGTGGCCCAGTAAAAGAAACAATCGATGACGAAGATCGGTTTTGCCAGAAAATAGTCTTACAGAAAGTACTAGAATGTAAGTCGGCATTCGACAATCTTGGTGGCACAGATTTGAGGAAGGCTCGTGCTAGATCGAACCCATTTGAAACCATTAAGTCTAACATATTTATGAACAGGGCAGCTGTTAAAATGGCCAACATGGATGCTATGTTCGATAACATGTTTACAAACCCTGTGGACGAAGCTGGAAACTCAATTGTGAGAGACGATAATCTGATATATTTTGCTGACGTTTGTGCAGGCCCTGGGGGTTTCTCGGAGTATTTCTTGTGGCGTAAAAATTGGAAAGCAAAGGGTTTTGGCTTCACGCTGAAAGGAGAGAACGATTTCAAATTGTCGGATTTTATTGCTGGGACTCCGGAGACATTTGATCCTTATTACGGACCAAAAGATAACGGCGATGTGTTTGAACCGGTCAATATTGAAGGTTTTACGAACTATGTGATGAAGCAAACTGAATCAGGTGTACATGTAATGATGGCAGACGGTGGATTTTCGGTAGAAAACCGTGAAAATATTCAAGAAATTTTATCAAAACGATTGTACTTATGCCAGATTTTAATGGCGCTCAACGTTGTACGAACTGGTGGACATTTTGTGGTGAAACTGTTCGATTTGTTTACACCCTTTAGTGTTGGGCTGATATATTTGGTTTATAAATGCTTTAAAAAGATTTGTATCTGTAAACCTAATACTAGCCGGCCAGCCAACTCAGAAAGGTACCTTGTATGCAAATGGAAAAAGGCTGGAACTGATACAATTCAGCGGCACCTTTTCGAAGTTAACAAACTTTTAGCCAACAAGACAGACAACAATGACATCCTGGAATTGGTACCCCATGACGTGCTGACCGGAAACAAGACATTTTTCCAATATATTTGTGACAGCAACAATGAGATAGGTGAAAACCAGATAGTAGGCCTTTTGAAAATTGCAGCATTTTGTGCAGACCCAACGTTGAATGAAGCAAAGCAGGCCGAAATCAAGCGAAAATGTCTGGAGATCTGGAAGTTGGAAGATAGTCTGCGAAAAGTACCGTCAAAATCAGCAGTAGACCAGTACGTAGGAGATCTCCTTAAAGAATGGGATAACGAGAAGATATTTCTGAGAGCCAATGAAATGAAATTGCAAACATCAACAATTGAAAAATATTTCCCGTCATTACACGGATGGTATTTTGTACCGCTAGAGAACAACAATGATGGAAACAAGTATATTCGTACGTTTTTCCTGGGAAAGGGAGGCAAGGAGGTATTCTATTACAATATCAAAATCGGTTCTTGGCAGCCGTTGAAAGACATGCAATTAGAACTAGCTCCTATGACTTTGGTGTACGGCGAGATTGTTACAGAATTGCAAGGGCAAGGAAACTCGCAGGTAACTATTTACGCTTTTCATATAATAGACGGAATCACGCTTGGTGGTATGGATATTCGAAAACATGCTCTGCCAGAACGACTAAAAATGTGTGAAAAATATGCAAAAGCCTTGAACAAACCGTACAGGATAATCAACAAAGCGGATGCCCCTTGTGTCTCATCGATGCCTATTCGGTGTAAGAAATTGTTTCCGCTTTCGGAAATTGACCGATTTTTCGACCGACTAGAAAATTATAAACTCAAGGGAAACCGAAAGTCCCGCCTAGGATATCATTTACGTAACACAATTGATCCGGATAGATTTTACATTCCAAGGGGGCTGCTGTTTCTTAGTGAAATTCGTGATGATTACTTGAAAATGTTTTCTAAAACGTCCAACAAATTCTATTACTTTAACAAGCAAACAAAATCATCATTATTCCCGGAACAAATGCCTTGTTTCGACGAAACAAAAGCTTCGCTTAAGAACACGTACACCCATAGATTTATATGGGAATGGTGTGACGAGAAACAGGTCTCTGATGACGAAAAAGTTCCTGGGGAACCGGAATTTGCATGCCGAGTAGATTTTAAGAATTTTCTAATACGTAGAAATGACATTTGATTATTAAGGTGTAAATAAAAACAAAATGTTACTTTATTCTTCAATTATCCTTGCGTTTTACTATTTCGCCTTTTTCTGCAAGAATTTCTTCGATATTCCTTTTCCCATTCAGGTCAGTAAACCAGTTCAGATTGTCGGCAATAATGTGGTGATTACTGCAGCTTGTACATGTAACAATCACCACACCTTTTTCATAAGCTTGTCGCGATATAAGATTCGTATTTCTAGATGTGCATTGTTTACAAGTATAACTAAGCTGGAGTTGTTTGCTTTCGATAGCTCCAAGATGCTGACCTCGACCCCGGTCTTGAGATGAAGTACAGTATTCTGAAATAAAAAAAAAGTTGCTTTTTATTTCTATCTTACTTTCTTTCAAAGCATGCTACATATTGATACTCTGAAACCTATGCTTAGGATTCCATGTAGGTATTAGCAAAGGACGATGTTATTTATTAACTAAAATGACGGTTCGACTTACTTTCAAACTGTTTGTTTGTGAATGGGAGGCGATTGCTGATGTAACGGTCGAAAATATTTATTGAACTTCTACTACGGAAAGGAAGACAGTATTGCCGTAAAACTTTGCCCAATAAACGAGTGGATTGATACATTTTGTTTGCTGAATTGAAATCTGAAACAGCAAAAAAAAAAGACGAAATTAATCCGGAATGCAGAAAACCACTGAAATCATTAGTTACACTAGTGCACTTTTTACAAAACCTGTTAATTCAATCGCTAAATCTTCCCTGTATTAAACAATGTAAATAGTACAATAGGGTTTCAGAGCCGGTTCTTGGTCTATTAGCACATGTTGGACTCTGCCCCGTTTTCTCAAACAGACCTTAATAAAAATTAAATTTTAGTAATTCTGATAGAAGGGATGGTTATCGAAAAGAGGTAAAAAAAATTTTTTTTTTTATATGCAAATGCATGTCAGTACTTTCATTTACGGTTCAGAAATAAGGTTTACAGTGGGTGTTAGTGTACAGTTTATATCAAGTCTAGAGATAAAAAAAACTATTTGGATTTCGATGGACGTTGATAACGATGAGATCATATTTGTAATCCACTTGTTTGGCACGATGGTTCAACACTTAATGTTTGGGCCTGTGACATTAGGGCAGTAACAGTACGGATAATATTTTTCTGCATATTTTTATTAAGTATAATTGCAAAAAGCTCAGAGCCGAGTTCAGGTCTAAAAGCTGCTCACTCATGTTCAAGCTCGCATGCAATACTAAATCATACGTATATAATAAGCTCCACTCTAAGACCTTAACAATGTTAATATCATCAATAATGTACTAGAACTTTCTACCATGTGATCGTGCAATACTTGATTGAAGCGTATTTCAGAAACAATTTAGCACAATTCCATAAAAATCAAATTATCATTTCAGTGACCATCTTACCAGTCAGAGTTTCACACGAATATTTGCTCTCAAAATAGTTTAGCTTTTCACTTGTGGATTTTTTTTCCGCGAAATGTAATTTTTCTGAATCAAATATTCTAAATCTCGAAAAAAAGTAACTGGAGAAACCTGTCAAAGGATCGTCAAGTCGGCAGAAAAAAAATGCTTTATTTAAGAGATGGTTTTTTGGTCCTCATTGCTGTTTAAATATAAATGTGTACCACATGGCGAACCACTTTTGATAGGCGGACAACCGCCTTTAGATTTAAGGCAAAATTCACTTCAAATTTCAAATATTAATACTGGCGCGCTTAGCTTGGCATATTATTTCCACATTCCAGTAACTGCTAGAAATAGAGTTCAGCAATGTTTTGTAAATATAGGAAACCGCCGGGAGAATCCGGTTTAACCACCACTGGCGGAGCAAAATCTGTCAGTGTTGACGGTACAAATTACTACCCTTTATCAATCAGAAGCACTCACTGTATGATACACTAACATAACATAAAGTATCCATTCGTATTGCTAGAAATTGACGTTGGTCCCAACCTAAGAACAGGGTAATTTTTAATATGAATAAGCCACATTATTCAGAACATAGCACAACCTTCCAGAGATGAAAAGTAAACCGCAAAATGTTACAAAATATTGCGGATTTTGGAAGCATAATAAAAATGAAACTATCGAAGGGTTATATCTGTTCGGCATACTGATCATTTGGTATGATCTTGGAAGAATTCTTGAAGCTTCATAAAATCAAATCGTAGGATGCGGAACCAAGTGCAGACCGCCTGCCATTCTTTTTTTGTTTTAATTTTGAGTTATTGAGCAAAATGGATTTGTGCAAGTCTTACCTCCGAATGAATGAATGAAAACCACTAAGTCTTGATAGAATAAAAAGCAAAAACCTTACGAAAAATAAACTGATTTCTTGTTTGATGTACCTAATGTCACTTTTCGTTTTTGTGGTGCAACACATAAGCTTTATTTGTTTTTGTTTTTGAACCTAGTTGGAGTTGGAACCAATGAGACTATATACCTGTATACAGGTGAAGCAGAAGTGGTTAAGTTGTTTACACGCTAAGCTCAGTTTACCCATAATCGCAAAATAAAAGTGCATGCACATACTCATTTATGGGTAAGTTGATTTTACCATATTGAGTAAATTTGTATAGGAAAAAATACTCAAATATGAGTAAAACACTGACCAGACTGTGCAGTTATCAAGTATTTTACGAGCACTCATGGCCGTCTCGGTTGAGCTCGGTTTCTGGTAGGGAACAAGCAATTCGACGTGTGGCTTAGGTCGTTTGACACGGGTTTGACACAGGGGGTAAGTCACTCGACCACCTTGTGTTACCACTCTAAAAAACACAATCGGCCACACTTCAAACACACTCGCCACCACGAAAGATAAATTCATATCTGGCACCACTTACACGAATCGATTGTTTGTTTTTGTTTCCCTCTCGCTTATACAAATGTAATTCAGACGATGCATATGTGAGCATGTATTAAACGTCTAAACCGTGCATGGTTGCCAATAAGCATAAATTTTTGACTGTAGTTTGTGAAAACACAAAAACACCTTCTGCCACCCCAGAAACACATTCGTACACGATCAACACAAACACAACGTGGCAGAGTTACTCACCCCCTGGTTTGACACCTAATCGATAAGAATTGATCGATTCTCTGTCAAACAGCCTAAGCCAAACGTCAAATAGCTTGCTCCCTAACAGAAACCGAGGGCAAGCGAGACGGCCATTAGAACTCGTAAAATGCTGCCCAAGTAACCACAAGCATTATAGTATTGCACTTGTTCAACCCAAAATCAACATCGGTAATGTAGTATCGCGTCAATTCAACAGTTGTCAAGTAATAAAGCGTTATATGAGCATGAAAAAGTAGTGATGCATTACCAATGCAATAATGCTACTTTAGCAATGTCTTATGGCATTACAAAAGATATAGCTTTAGTTCGATCTTAGTGGGGCCCTTTTCAGCTTCAATCCAACTTCAATGATGCACTAGACGTAATACATATACCCTATATATGCATGCTATTACAGCCTCGTGGTTTCTTGGGTGGATAACAAGTTATAAGTCTATCTTGATGATGAATTTTTCGTTGAAATTATTTGACAACCGTTATAACATGAATCCTAGAGGGTTTGAGCTGTTTAGTGGAATACCTGTAACTAGAAATTAGAAGAAAAATTAGTATCTTCCATTTAATTACAACTACCTTTGCTTATCTTCGACAGATACGCGTATTTCGTCTACAATGTGCAGACTTCTTCAGTGTCTCGTACTAATAACTCAACAAAGTCGTACTACCATGTAATTTCAGTCAAATTTACTATGTTTATGGTAAAACCATCAACGTTTGTGGAATATTCAACAGACCTCATATTGACATCAACTGCACCATGGTTGATCTAATCGCAGGCATGGTAAAATCCCGCATAATCACAAACCATTCCTGGACCATTTCCCTTATAGTTGACGACCGCTTCGGTTATTGTTACGACATTTACCCTTATAGTTGACAACGATAAACTAACAATCTCATATATAGTTTTAACAATATGTCAGATGGTAAAAGGCCAAATAACAATATGCTTAATAGGCGGTTAAGTTACGTTACCATAAAAAAAAGGCAATTTTCACGAACAAAATTTTTGCTGTACTCTATGCCAAACAGTTGGTATATAATTAAGACCGAGTGCAGATAATAAAAAACCTTTCAATGACAATATAGTAAACATTAACAATATGTGTTAATGTAGAGGTTGTATCATAGACTAACTCTAAGACCAGTAGGTCCCATACAAACATAGACTAACTCTAAGACCAGTAGGTCCCATACAAATACGATTTTTTTCTTCGCTCAGTCAGTACTACAACATCGGTCCCAAGCTCGGTCCCACGTTCAATAATGCGCCCCTAGTAATGAACTCGCATGAACACACTCTCAAATATTCTGTCAAAATAACACAGCAAATCAAAACAAAGGCTCAAATATGCATAGCAAGGTGCAGGCTTCAAGGTGTACTTCGGAACAAGGGGTTCTACAACAGTGAACCAATTTCAAATCGCTAGTTGCATATTGATTGTTGGTACAACGCTGTACGTTGTATGTCTGTTCCAGGCATAACTCTAAGACCAGTAGGTCCCATACAAAAACGATTTTTTTCTTGGCTCAGTCAGTACTAGCATATCGATCCCAAGCTTAATAATGCGCCCCTAATAATGAACTCACACGAACACACCCTCAAATATTCTGTCAAAATAACACAGAAAATCAAAACAAAGGCGCAAATATGTATAGCAAGGTGCTGGCTTCAAGGTGTACTTCAGACCAAGGGGCTCTACAACAGTGAACCAATTTTAAATCGCTTGTTGCATATTTATTGTTGGTTCTAAGGGAACGTCCATTAATTACGTCACGCAAAAATTGACTTTTTATAAGCCACCCTCCCCCCCTTGTCACGTTTTTTGTATGGACCTTCAATTTTTTTTGTATGGATCGTCACGTATTCTCAAACCCTCCCTCCCCCCCTACTGCGTGACATAATTAATGAACCTTCCCTAATCTGCGATACACAGTAATCTTAATTTACGCTATTCTCGTTGCAGCTCAAAACCGAAAAAAATCACTCTCGCAAATCAATTTAACTGCTTTGCCATATGGCAAAAAAGTGTCGCATCGAGTGCGCTGTGTAGCACATCAGATGCGCTGTACAGCGCACTAGATGCGCCAAAATTCAATCGTACAGAACGATAGTGAAATCGTTTGGCGCTAGTGGTTATTCCGGTTTTCAGTTGCAACAATAATATTATGACTATAAAATATGCTTTTTCGAGGGAAAGTGGGCCTACACTGTAACCGGCCAGTACCTATTAATGAGTAAAAATGTATCCATTTTTTGAAAGTATATGGAGCTGTCAAAAAATGAGTACTTTTAAAATCAAAATGCATACTAAAGACCCATTTATTATTTTCAATGAGGGACCAAAAGATCACGGATACAAATTTCATCCATTCAAATGAAAAATATCGCTGTTCAACTTGAAACATAAAAATTATTTGAAGTAAATAGAAAGCATGGTTCGAACGAAAATAACAATGTTTGAATCAAATTCGAAGCATGTTAGTTTCATCAATAGATTCATTAGGTAGGCGCATTTGAACGTGTAGTTCCCTCCGAGCTTCCCTCTCCAGAATGTGATGGCGAGGCAAGCTTTCGACGATCGCAGCATGAGCACATCGTCACATTAATCGGTAGGTTATTTGCTCGAATGTTGGAACCTGTTGGCATTCTAGCCAAAACCAAAATTAATATAACCCAGATTTATCGAACAAATAAAATAGATTTAGAACGCAACCAGTAGAGTTAATTAAAAACAATATTTTGTTTTTCTTGTTTCAAAAATTTGTACGTTTACAATAAACATAATATGTTTAAAATAAACGTTACATGATTTTTATTTCAAACATCGATGTCACTTCATTTTAAACATAGAATATGTTTGAAATAAAGCAAGTTTATGTTTGCGGCTAGAATATACTAAGTTTATGTTTAAGTTTACCTCGCATATGTTTGTTTTCACGGTATTTTTTTCTGCGTGATAGGTATTATTATAATACGTTTCATGTGAAAAGGTGCATGGATTTTATTTTTTCAAAAAAAGGTTAGTATTGGTTTTTTTGTATCTTTCATGTAGTAAAACGAAATGTGTGAATAAAAGAGATTTTATTTGTACTATCATAGGTCAGTTGAAAATGCTCAACCTGTTGAAGATAATTACGAACAAGAAGACAAGTTTCCGTGCAATCACTATCCCAACTTTTTGAAGCTATCGCGTTCAGCGTCTCTTCTCTGGGATGGGGAAAATGCTCGGCAGATCTGAAATATTCAAAACAAACACTGTTAACATGGCAAAAAGAACATCTATAGTAATGTATTACCTTTTAAGAAATCAGTGCACATTGGTCCGAGAGTACGATTTTCAGGAATAAAATAAAAAGGGCACTTAGATGACGTGTAATCAAATTGGTGTCTTCAAAGAAGTTTTTGGTAAGATTAAGGCACATCTGAAAAAAGGGTTGTCCATAAACTGCGTTCATCGGGGCACGATTTATTTTTTTTAACTTTTTTGTGTGACGTTCTAGGCTTTCGAAACATTCTACAAAATTGTAAAACTCACAATTTCCATAAACTTTGCACAAAACACCAACTTGCTATCTTGTTTTTTTATTGAGATATGAAGCATTTTATATGGGAACCCCTTCAAAATCGGTTTTTTAGCTCTAACTTTTTTCTTTGATTTTTTCTCGGTCTACTATGTTCTAAAAAGTTTTTCCTTTTACTTAAACACACAACTTTACGAAGACAGCAATACGCTATCTTTTAGAACTGAAATGATACAAGCGTTTTGTTGTTCAAAATATGCAATTTTCCAAGGGTTATATCTCAAAATGGCGCAAACATTTTGGAAATAAAATTACGTGACATAATGGTAAATATTTTACTGAACATTTAAATGTTTTAATATATGGGGGATAATTGATAATTACTAGGTGGACATGAATCAAAGAAGTGTGGTTTTCGGTAAAAATACAGTCTTCAATGAGCTTTTCAATTGTAATTTCTTACTTTGAGTTTTCCGCGGCATTCTATGGTAAAGAAAGTTTTTCTTTTCACAGAAACACACAAAGTTTTGGATGACGGCTGTACTCTAGCCTTTAAATTTGAAAAGATACAGGCATTTGTTTTTATCGAAACATACTGTTTTCAACAATAACAATGAAGAGAAAATAATTCACTATCCTAACAATCATTGCTGAGTACGGTAATAAAAAACAATAGTTATCAATCGGAAAAGTGTTTAAAGAAAACTTCAAGCCGAAGAAATAAGCAGCTACAAAAGAACGAAAACAATTTGCAAGCAAACCATCTGAACAATTGGTCCTCTGTCTAGGTAAGTTCCCTTTCGGAAGCTGAAACTGAACACTATGATTGCGAATGATTTTTTTATATAGAAATGTCCATCACAATATCCAATATCCAGAAAGCGTCCAATTTCTGGATATTGGATATTGTAAAGGACATTTCTATAAAAAAAATCATTCGCAATCATAGTGTTCAGTTTCAGCTTCCGAAAAGGAACTCACCTAGACAGAGGACCAATTGTTCAGATGGTTTCCCGACCAGAAGCGTATAACATTAAAATAACAAAATTATAACAAACCTTGTTACGACTAATTGATTATGATATAAATTTGTTTGAAAAAAAATCATCTGGGTAATTGTAAAACATACTTATAACAAACTATGATTTAATGCCCAGGGAGGCACAAGCTGCGTAAAGCAACCCGACCAGAAGCGTATAACATAAACATAACAAAACTATAACAAACCTTGTTAAGACTAACTGATTATGATATTATTTTGTTAAAAACATTTTCGTCTGCATAATTGTATAACATATTTATAACAAATTAAGATATAATGCCCTGGGAGACACAATCTTCGTAAAGAAATAAATTAATTCTAACACTAGCTGATATGATTTTGCTTCATCGTAACAAAACTGTTACAAAGTTTGTTTTGTTTTTGTTATATCTGTATCATAGTTTGCTATAATTTTGTTACCTCTTGAGGATTGTTTGTTACAATTTCTGTTATTTTAACAACCGCTATTATAAAAACAGCGTAACTGAATAACAAAACCTGAAATAATATTATTGTTTCCTTCTGGTCGGGAAGTGAATTAATTTTAGCGCTACCAAAATTATTAAATTAATTTGTTATATCTCCAAAATTGCATATTTTGAACAACGTATTAAGATAGCGTATTGCTGTCTTCATAAAAGTTGTGTGTTTAAGTAAAAGAAAAAACTTTTTAGAACACAGTAGACCGAGAAAAAATCAAAGAAAAAAGTTTGAGCTAAAAAACCGATTTCAAAGGGGTTCTCATATAAAATGCTTCATATCTCAATAAAAAAACAAGATAGCAAGTTGGTGTTTTGTGCAAAGTTTATGGAAATTGTGAGTTCTATAATTCTGTAGAATGTTTCGAAAGCCTAAAACGTCACACAAAAAAGTTAAAAAAAATAAATCGTGCCCCGATGAACGTTTAAGTTTATGGACGACCCCTTTTTCAGATGCGCCTAAATCTTACCAAAAACTTCTTTGAAGACACCAAATCGATTACACGTCATCTAAGTGCACTTTTTATTTTATTCCTGAAAATCGCCCTTTCGGACCAATGTGCAGTGACTTATGCTGGCAAACCAAGTACCTCCACCACCACACGGTAAACTTCACTTTGCTTCTCCATTTTGCAGTTTTTTTCTTCTAGAACGACAAAGCACATTTAGAAACAGTATTAAGAATAATAGAAATAAGAGTAGTCTGTACGATTTGTACATCGAAGATGACATAATAAATAAATAAATAAATAAGTTATTAAAATTGACACATTATATTTCATAAGATATATTAATGAAATTCATAGTGATTTCTCGTGGCAAATAATCGTAAGGCAATCTTATGAATATCGAAAGTTTATTTCGCAAATAATCGTAAGGCAATCTTATGAATATCGAAAGTTTATTTCGCTGAGTATATATGTACTTATCAAAGGCTACTTGTTTTACTCATAATGAGTGAACCTACAAATTGGGTGAAATTGTACCCATTTATTGGAGTTGTCCCGTTAGAGTGTTCTGACTTGTTGATCTGAAGTGTTCCATCTCAAATGAACTATCATATATACTGTGGTTAATTCTAGTACATCGAAGTGGTGCTAAAATTGCTAAAATACTGCAGTGCAATATTTTGTTCGTACAAGAATTGCTTTTGTCAAGCAATGAAAAACAACATTGTTATCGGAAAAACATTTTAGGTTTTATTGTTCTAAGACAATTTTGTAAATATAGAAACAGTGCAATTTTAGCTGGAATTAAATTTACCTAACCGAACGAAAGTTCTAGGGTAGATTTATATCTAGTGAGGCATATTGTATCCAATATGCAATAGCAACCAAAATATGTGCGGTATGTTTTTCGCGCTGACACTGAGATGCTTACATTTTCTTTGTTTTTGATAAGAACTGCTTTGCGCACACGTCATACTTGGAATTTTGTTCTATTAAAAGTGTTTTTCGCTATTTGAGGGGAAAAATCTTTTCGGTTGTCGGTGCACATTCCCAATGAACATCATACTGAAAACAGCAAGGAACGGACAACAGTAGCGACGACCTTGACGAAAATGTACCTGTACTTTCCTTGCGATCAGAGGAAATTTTGCAAGAGACATAGTCGGAATCGCGATAATCTCGTTTATATCCATCTAAAATGTGTAATTCGAAGAGTTGTTGTGTTCTAATAAATCAAATTTGTTAACCATGCTCATTACTCATAATATTACTTGTGATGTTTGTAATTACGGGATGAAGCATCTCTATGGATGATGAAAAATTATATGCGTTGTGAGTGCTTTTTTATTGGTGCCAGAAATGTCATTTATAGTGTTCATAATGTAAATATTTTGTTGAATCATTTGTTATTAGAGCATTGAAAGCAAAGATATAAAAGTGTGATAGTGAAGAAATAAGTTTTGAAACTGTTTTGTACACGTCGACTGAGCATATATAAGTGTGTAAAGAAGAAAAAAAAAAAACAGTGAATTTACTGCTAGTTTTACTTGTAAAATGAAAAAATTCACTTTTAAAGGAGTTTTAGATGGTTTTCGAAGTTCTACAGTGAATCAGCCCTCTTCTCTTGGACCAACAAGGATCTGCACCGAACAAGAAATTCAAGAAACATTACGACCAGAACATTTTCAACTGCGCAAGGTAAATTATCAGACATTTTCCAAAGGGTGTGGTCTATTTTTCCGACAATGCAATATGCTGGAATACTCGAATAATGTATAGATTAAAAATTGTTTCACTCTATCTCAAATCAGTTCTGCTTGGAATTTGTATAACAAATCATACCTTTAACAATATCGTAAACTGAAAATTGAGCAAATCGATTGTAATGGTTCATGTATGTTTATTTTTGAAATGTATTACCATTTTCAATGTCATATTGAATTTTAAAATGACAATAAAATCATATATTGGCACTTCAACTCGTTTTTTAACGTTTGCAACTAAGTGAAACTATAAGTCCATGTGTCTAGTAATGCAGTTGGCACATCTGTTATCAGGTAGAAACATGCCAACACAGTTGACGTTATTATGGGCGACTTCAATTATTATTACCGTTATTTCGATATTTTTAACTGTCGCCAATCAGTTGTAGACCTTTTTTGTTACAATTTATAATTGTAATTATAAATTATTTATTTTTATAAAGAAAAGTCCATATGTATGTTTGGAAGTAATTATTCAATTTGTTTTTTTTTGTCATTGTTAGGTTAATAGAGTTGCAATGCTTATTGTGATTTATAGTTCCAAATTTGACAAAGAGCCTGTTCATAAACCACGTAGCCTATTTTTTGAAAATCTCAAAACCCTCTCTCCCCCCTTTCTCCATACAATTTTTTGAAGTTTTGTATGGAGCGTAGACTATGGTCAACCCGCCCCCTCCCTCCCACTCCCCCTGGAAAACGTGGTTTATGAATAGCCCCAAAGGTTGTGTGCGGTCGTTACTTGTTATAAATAATCATGTTTCGACGTAATTGCCGGAAATGTAAAAAAATAAGTTTTAGCAAAATTTCTGCTGAACCAATACGGTTCGAAAGAAAATCGTTAACAAATCGAATTTGCGTCGCTCCTTTAAGGGTTCAATGGTAAACTTGAACAATTTAATTTACGAAGGGCAAATAACAAAAACAAAAACAAATGTACAGATTCTAATCTCATGAAGCAAGGGTACAGTTTTTTTGTATTTACCTCACATATGAAATATGTATATAGTGTTTTTATTGTATTACAGAAGTCATGGAAAAATATAACTGAATCACCAACATGTTTGCTTTGGTGATGATTTTGTATTATAATGATCAGTGATCTGCGAGTGAACCATAGTTTGGTATCTACGATTACACCTAAATCCCTAACTTTTTCACACCTTTCTACTTTTTGGTTCGCTGATATGATTGGAACGTTTGTGATGTTCCATTGTCTACTAACATTTATTAAACAACATAACTGTAGAAAGATTTTCTTTCAAAATTGTAAAATAAGCGTATTTTAACTTGAATTTTTTAACGTCTTCTTATTTACAAGTTTCTCAGAAGAGCTTCATGTCGTCTCCATATAATTTATGGACGCATATTTGTCCCACTGGTTATAATATTTGTTCTATTGGGACAAATATGCGTCCAATTTTCAAGTGGGATACATCGACATAGCATTTTTTTCAAAATTGATTATAGGTATGTACTCGAAGTCCAGACTTATTCAATTTTATTTTAATACTTTTAAAAGAAGCATAGCACTCAGTGAATCAATGTCATCTAATTGTTTGCTGAAATCTGTAAAATGCAATTCTACGTGGTTCCCATTGTTCATTGATATAAGTGAAAAGTTGATGAAGTCTCATAAATTTTTACTAGTTGAGCCTCCTTATTGGAGATTGTGGGAACCATTGGAAAGCATGTTCCATATTAGAGATTGTTTTGTTGGAAAAGCATTTCATTAAGTTTTGTTTCAAAAAGCCTCTATCTCAAAAACCTGGACCATTTATCTCAAGAGCCTGGAGCAACATGACAAGCATCAAAGGCTCAATTTGTTTTTTTAGCATTCCAGCATAACATTTACTTTAAAAACTGCACTTTTGTACTTCAGTATAGGATTATATTGAAATATTTTGTTAAGTGGTATTATCCCTGACCTGGTCGATATAATCAATCTTTTGATTAGTACTTATAGATATTTCTATTAATTCGCGATTAGGGCGTACATGCAAAATGTAAACCAAATAATTTTTCAATGCACTGCATCACTATTACCACTAAATCATGAGCTTTGAACTTTTTGTCCGGATTGTACTTTAATTTTCTTCATTAAATGTTGTTTTCGCGAAGGGCGTAGGGTTATTTAATTATCAAAATAACTTTAATTATCAAAACAACTTTAATTATCAAAACAACTTTACTCTGCGGTGTACGCATATTGATCGTTGACAAAGTTAAAGGCGTTATTTAAATCAAAACATAAACTTGGCGTAAACTAAAAGGCGATTCCGACAAAATAATCAAAACAAGGGCTAAATGTAAAAGGGGAAACCTATGAAAATGTCAAAAAAATAGGTGAATAGTATAGGGCCATACAATTATTCCCAGTACTTGTGGGGCTAACATTGAAAAAGGCTTAATCAAACTTACTAGGATTGAAAGGCGAATCATAAAAATGAGCAAATTTCAATGAAAAACGAACGAATTTTCATCAGTATTTTATATGGATCAGGAGCTACCGTTGTTCTCTGCCTGTGTGCTAGATTGTATTTAAATTCATACGTTAATTTGTAAATTACGATGTTAAATTCTACTTGCAATGTTACAATCATCATTCCTCTTCTGTTTACAATCTGCATATTCGTCCTTATCGCAAATTGCTCCGGAATTTGAGTTATTTATTTTTTCGATACTTGATTTATATAGCTTTAACATAACTATAGAAACAGTAGAGCATGATATAACTACAGCTGCCTATCACTAATGTTAGAGGAATGCCAGGGCTAAAGTACAGCTCTATACTAACAATTCTAGGGACTGTTTATAAACCACGTAGACCGAAATTTGACACTTTATTCGTATCCGTAATATGTTGAAAATAAACATAATATGCTTTTAATTTCAAACATCGATGTCACTTGGTTTTAAACATTGAATACGTTTGGAAGAAAGCAAATTTATGTTTGCGACCAGAATAAACTAATTTTGTTTGGATTTACCTAGAATATGTTTGTTATGACGGTATTTTTCTCTGCGTGGAATGAATGACCTTTCACGGTCAATCATGCATATTTTCAAAAGTGTTGCATTTTTTTGTAAATTTAAAACTTTCTGGGTCATCGCAATTAATTTTGTTGTGTAAATATCTAAACACTCAAAGTCATTCGATTTTTAATGGATTAAATAGTTAATATTAAAAGTTGCTTACTAAGCGATACTGAGTCTGAGCAAAAATTGGCCTGCCCATGCAAAAATATTCTGTATTACCATTTTTAATGCTTTAATCTAATAATGTTTATAACTATCTATATGATGTATGATATGTACTACCACCCATTGTAGCACGGAAACTTAGTCCGACAGCAGTGAGCTCTCCTCGCTGTTAGACTTGATCAAGCTTTAATAACCACTGATTATTCTAATCATGCCATTGTATGAAGGGCCAAAAAGGGATTGGGTGGATCGATAGGCAACATCACTTATATGTACGTATCCACAGGGATATAAAAAATCTCCTTCCAATAACAAGATTGAACAATTGGTCAAAAGAGCAAGCTATCTAACATGAGGATGCCCCAATGGGCGGGGAGAAGAGCCCACCCTCTATTCACAAACTGTTAGCAATGGGGAGTTGGCATTCCCACTCTCCCCATCCAGAGTGCTTCAATCGGGTGCCCTGATGGTCCCTCACATTCCCATGAAATATTTATATAATAGTGTATATATTTACGTAAATGAAAAATATTGTAATCACTCGGTATCTATTATTTATGATCTCCCTTTGATGGATCCTGAAATGTAAGAAATGTTGTAAAGTGTTTAAGTGTAGAGTTGGTTTCGCGCTTATGCCCGTTTTCGTTAGTTTTCAGCGATAGCAGCAATTTCCCAAAATCTTGATTTGGGGAATAAAACAAAAAAATAACATTTATACATTTTAATTTACTGTTGCCATGGTCACTATTTGCTGCTTGATGTTGATTTTATAACAGCAATACACTTTTATTTTTGCTGGCCTAATAATGATTGCTCCTGTGTAAGGAAAACAAAGAAGATTTTATTGACATTGGGTTAAAAACAAATGGACATAAAAATACCACAAACAATTTTTAAATCTTCTATGAAGTAAAATCAATAAAATAATACCATCATATAACGGGTGTCCACTAAAAAATGAGAATGATTTCAATACTTTTCCATCAGAACAAAAACGGCCGCATAGAAATGTCACTTTAGATGAATGAATCGTTGCACTCTCCAGAAAATTTTCATACACTCTTATTTCACTCTAACATGTTCAGTCGTGTTCAGCTTGCCGTCGAAACAGGAAGAACTGCGCGCGCGCGTTGTACAATTCTTTCAAGCGAACGAAGATCGTGGAAAAAAATACACGGTGGACCATTTTTGTCGTGAAAAAGTTCCGGTATCCACCGTATACCGTATCCTGGCATGCATGAGAGTAACCCGGAAGAAAGGTTGCGGCCGTCCAGCGAAAACAATGAATGAGAAAACGCTCCGCTCGCTGCGCAGCATGTTCAACAACAAGGATTCGGTAAGTCAACGGGAAGCAGCCCGAAAGTTCCATTGTTGAAGTCACTCATCTGCAAGACGCTAAAGCAAGAAGGAATAGTGTGTAGAAAGAAAACCAGATCCCCAGAGTACACAGATGAGCAGATTCAAACCGTGAAATCCCAATGCCGCTGGATGACTCGGAATTACGGCGGAAAATCTTTCGTTCTGGACGACGAAAGCTACTTTCCTCTTTCGAATTCTCAGATACCGGGAAACGACCGATTCTACACTAAGGACAAATCTACTACTCCTCCAAAAGTAATGTATAAGCTCAAGCACAAATTTGAATCGAAGGTTATGTTATACATCGTAATATCCGATAAGGGTATTTCGAAGCCGTGGTTCAAACCAAGCGGTTTGGCCATCAACCAGGAGGTGTACCAAAGAGAGTGTTTGCAGAAAATACTCATCCCATTTCTTAAACAACATCACTCGGATGGCAAATACGTGTTTTGGCCGGACAAGGCATCATCGCACTACGCAAAAAAAACGCTAACGTTTTTGGAGAGTCAAAATATACCATATGTCCCAAAAGACCGGAATCCGACAAATTTGCCACAGTGCCGTCCTATCGAGGATTTCTTCGGTCTTTTGAGCTCCATGGTATACAAGGATAATTGGAAGGCCAAGAACACCAAGCAACTTACCAACAGGATCAAAAGCTGCATCCGAAAAATCGATGTGGCTGCCGTCCAACGGTCATGTTCCAGCATAACGACTAAGCTGCGCCGCACGGCGGACCACGGACCATATGACAATATTCACTAAACTTAGTTTGAAGATTTAAGTTGACCCTTTTAATAAAATAAATCAGTTTGAACAAAACTTCACTGGTATTTTTTTCCTGACCCATTCTTTTCGTTCTCATTATTTAGTGGACACCCGTTATAATGATATTGTGAGTTATGATACAGTACTGGCAAAAATTAAACTGTAACATCAGACTAATGAGAAGTAGAGCTGCACGAATCAGATCAGCTCAGATTTGGAACAAGATCCATTTGCAAACCGGAATTGAAAAATACATTAGGTAATAAGTGCAAAAGCCTACCATAGATTCCGTTGCAGCTTCTTTTACTCAAGACACTAGATACTTCTAAATCATAATGATAATTGGACATATAAGATATAATAATTAAAACTATATACAATATAATAAATTATAAAAAAAAAAAGTTAAAATATAAATCCCGAAAACACCAGTAATGATAAAAATGATAATGATGATGATAAAGGAGATTGATAATGGTTATGAATAAACAATGTCCTATATGCTAATATATATATAGTCAAGGGATATTATAATATGAACTGAAAATAACATCTGTACCGACTGCTGCTTTGTTGCAATTGTAGACATACTTCCGCATCCATTATGAACCAGAAAATTTAGACAATGAAAAACATGAAAATTAAATGTTAAATTATTTTATAATACCTGAGATCTGAAAGATATGATAATGGAGAATTATGATATGATTTACCGGTCGCACCCCCTCACTTCGCTATTGTCAGATTGACAACATTGCCCAGGCTACGCCAACCAGCGTCTCCATGTTTCAGCTGGCAGTGTTTTGTGATCATATGACTCGTGGAGGCGTGAGCTAGGAACTTGTGAGGACCGGAGGTCGGTCGCACCCTCCTTAGAAGTTGTCAACTCACCATTTGAAGCCCAATGTTTATAACTATCTATATAATAAAATCTATAAAATAAAAGAAATATAAAAAAATCAGATATAAAAATGAATGTTTGTTTGTTAGTAACGCTAAAATTCGAGAACGGCTGAACTAATCTTGGCGGTATCTTGGGATGATTTGTTCCTTTTTATCCAACAAAGGTTTAGAGGAAAAGAAAAGTTGGAAAACATTAAGAGAAAGTCGGAAAATTGAAAAATAAAACAACGCATTTTTCCATTAAAAAAATCAAATTTTGTTTGTATAAATCAAATGTTGTTTGTCAAAAATGCAGAAAAATTACACATAAATTATTTTGAATACAATAAATTCAAATTTCTTCAACTTCAAACCAAGCAAACTATAAGAAATACCCAATTTCCAACAATTAGTTGATAGAACATCTTCAATTCAGATGCCAGTGCTAAATTGTCACATTGAAAATGCACAAAACGTTGTTGTTTTGGAAAGTTTCTTCATGATATCTTACAGCACTGTAATCAGCTTATGTCGGTCCGGCAAGACATCATAAAAAAATCAACAATTTTTCTTGCGTTGGAACTTCAAAAAAAAAAACAACTTCAGTATGCTAACATAATACACCAATTAAAATGGCCAATTGATCACAGATTATCAAAAATTTGAAATGACTGCCGATTGTCATACTTTTAAAAGCCAAAATTGAAAATATCCAAGTTCTCCAGTATGACAATTGACTGTCACTTTCAGATTGACAATGAAGGACATTCTTGCCATATAAAAAAAGCGATGTAAATATCGAATAGCGATTTATTGTGTGAATCGATTTTAAAGATATTGCAAGCGATAAATTAATATTAGACGGAACGAAGTCCGTTGATCAGCTAGTTATTTCATATATCTGAATCTATGCCATTGTCCGGTGTTCTTCGAAATATTACTTTATCTCTTCAGAATTGTTTAAAGGGGTGTCATTTTCTGTCCAGAAATATTCTAGTTTTAGTAGGTTTATAGAAAAGACAATCTATCCATGTTTGTAAAAATCTCCCAAATCATTCCATGATTATGAGGAACTGAAATAGTAAATATCACTTTACGAAAAATGTTATTCATTAGATTTGTGCTATCGTTAGCTCAGTCGATAAACTACACCTATCCCAACCAATGCAGGGTCTGGGATCGATTTTCTGATGAAGGAAATTTTGCCGTTCCCTGATGTATTTTACACACTATTGTACCAATGTAAAAAAAATGGTGCAAGCTCCGAGGCTTTCAAATACGAACGTCAACGAGTTACGCCCTTCTGAAAATCAAGGTCGAAAAATCGTCACAACATTTTACCGTTTTAACAGTACTGTTACACCATTATTGAGAGAACTCTCGACTATTGAATCTATTCAATCCCTGCTCACCAAAAGTAGTTTCAGATTCGTTTACTTATTGAAAGCTTTACTTGCGGCATTCCTCAGTAGTGTATCTTGTGATTTAAAAACCGTCGTAGCTTTAAAATGTAGCTTGCGTCTGTCTTAGTGGGTATTGCATAAGAAAAATATCATAAGACACACGCGGCTATTTTTTAGAGCACGTGGCAGCTAGAAATAATACGAAAATAAGATGCAGATAAAAATACGATCTTCCTACAAAATGTAACGGTGTTCATTTTTTTAGCATTAGCATTAACATTGACGTTTTCATACCTCGTGGATTGAGCTACAACGAGAAATAATTCGTCGAAGACATTGCATGTCACCACAGAACCGGTTACTGTTACGTTTCTTCACGTACTAATCTCCACGAAGACACTCCTCGATCGCTCACCTGACCACAGAGATGCAACTGTTAGAGATACGGAGTATTTGGAAAACACAGGGGATCCACAGAGCCTTCAGTGGATATCAAAGGAAAAACGAAATTAATAGTCGGAGAGGACAGATAAACAATATGCTCTGTTTGGTATTCAGAACAAAAAAAATATGAAAAATGGAATATTTATCAACAGGATGTCATGATGGAAATAGCTCACCCGAATTACAGATCACAGCCACTGAAATGTTCTGAAGGACGTAAGGAGCATCTTTTATAGAAAATGTCAAAATCGCCTCCAGGCAAAGATCTTTAGGTTCCATATGATCGCCACCAAGTTTGGTCTCCTCAGGTGGAATACCATGCCGCATTAGCTAACAGCACTGAAATTTTCCACGTCGTTTGTAACGAACGTCTTCTTACCCATATCGAACAGAAAAAACTAATTTTAACTTAAAATTTCACAAATGGAGGTAAATTGAAAAAAAAAATCTGACAGCTAAAGAAAACCCATATAATCGTGTTCATATCTTTCTGTACAAATTTAAGACAAGTTAATTTTTGTCAGACTCGTTTAGAAGGTACCAGCATTATTTTTTCATGAGATATTAAATAATAAAAAGATCGAAGTAAATCGCGTCCTACCCTGGGCACTGGAAAAACCTTGTGGAAGCTTGAAAACTACCAGGTTCCAGGGCTTATCTGGATCTTTACTCAAACGGGAAAGATGCAAACCAGTGTTGCCAGGGGTAATGTGGACCAGAAGTGCATTTGAACCCACTAGTAGTAGATCTTAACTTTTAATTTGACACCTTTCCTTATTTTCATACAATATAGAATCTGAATAATTTCAATAATATTACTACTACTCAAAGAATCGTCTATTAATTTTAATACTTTTATTAAAATGGGTCTGCAATTTTCTGAAAAGCATCACCACACAGATTCTACATTTGGTTTGGCTGTTTTTCGCAGAGGAGTGAATATGTTTGCATACTTCTAGAACATAAAAAGAAACAAAAAGAGCCTGGTAGGGTCACAATGGAAGCAATCCGGAGTCTCATGGACATTCAGGCATCTCGGCCACTGGTTGGAACAAGACAAAGTAGCCGCCCAAGAAAGACCTACGTGGACGAAGCACATGCATGCGAGCATTAACTAAGGCGGTATGCTCCCAACAAATCAAAAGTAATAACAACAGTGTGGGTAAGTAAATCAGTTAACATTTCCAAAACTACATACACATCATACATACAAACATAACTATATATTAAAAGACCGCCCACAAATACCCATGTCCTACAGAGCAGCTTATTTTCCCGATGAGTCTAACATCAAATACATTGTTCCATTTGGAAGCATAGAATAAGAGAGCTTTTACATTGTCACACCTGCTACTATATGAAATTGCGCAGATACCAAAAACTGTACTGACACGAATATCACTAACAATGTAATGACACGGACAAAGTACAAAAACACGGACTTTAACAAATACCTGGACAACAAAACGCGTACACTGACTGATACTGAATCCCAAAAATTTTCAAGAAGATTATGTGAGCTGATTTCGAAAGCCCGGTGTTTATTTGGTCACCATAGACTAATCCTTCCGGCATAATCGGGGATAAAAAAAAAGATCGAAGTAAATCGCGTCCTTGGACTGATAGTGACTTTTTTACAGTGATCATATTTGGTCCAATCCTGTAGTGGAAATAACGATATTTCCACAGGCAGTGAATCTGCAAATAATTCCCAGCAGCTTCAGGAGAGTAATACGTGTCGTATTAAAATAAACGTGGAAATTTCATCTGCTTGTGAAAGTTTCCGCAATAATCAAAGTGTAAAGAATGCAAAGGTAGTCATGTTTACATTCATTCATTCATTCTTCATTTTTTCACGCGCGCACACATATATCATCATTGCCCCCGGACCACTGCTAAGGATGATGGCCACATCAAACGGCTTTCTAATACCCATCCGTCCAAGTCGGCAACGAAAATCAGAGATGAGCTGGAGTTATCCGTGAGCTCAAGGATTTTCCAGAGACGGCTTATCGGTTGAACCCCCGGAAAGTTCCGATGCTCATCCGGAAACACCTCAAAGACCGCCTCAAATTTGCGGAAGACCATCCATGGCCCCGAAAACGGGAAAAAAGGTGGAACATACTGTCGTCAGACGAAACGAAAGTTAATTTGATTGGATCCGACGGTAAACGATGGGTTCGGTGACCGGCGGATTGTGTATTCCGCCCACAGCACTCGACGAAAACATTCAAACACGGTGGCGGAAACTTCATGGTGTGGGGATGCTTTTCATGGTACGGAGTCGGTCCAATCTTCTGGATTAAGAAGATAATGAACCATGCTACCTAATGCGGAGTGGGAAATGCCGTTGAAATGGCAGTTCATGCAGGACAATGATCCAAAACATACTGCTCGTACCGTCAAGAAACGGTTTGCGGACCACAACGTTGATGTCATGCAATGGCCAGCGCAGTCCCCTGATCTCAATCCGATCGAAAACCTTTGGCAGATCGTAAAGAAGTCAGTAAAACCATCGAAATCCAAAAACAAGGAGGCACTTTGGGCCAGAATCCAGAAGGCTTGGTATGCGATTCCAGTCAGCACATGCAGAGCATTGGTGGAGTCAATGCCACGGAGAGTGCGGGTGGTAATCCAGAACAAAGGATACACTACCAAATACTGATGATAGACGATGAGAGAAACGGTTTTATGAATAAATTTGTGACTGGTCTTATTTTATTGTCGCGTGTTTTTTTCGACATACGAATGCTTGAAGGGCAGATTTGTTTTTTAAATTGTTGTTATAACTTTAATGATGTTTCGTTCCTTTGACAAAGATAACAAACAAAGTTTTCATAAATAAACTAAATAGTTTTAATGATTTCTACAACTGGCACCTTAACTTAACCTGTTTCATGATAAAGTAGTCTTATTGTTTTGTCGAACACTGTATGTGTTACTGTTTGGAGTAACTAATAGCTGATGAAGATTAAAGAACTTATTAACAATCAGTTCCTTCTCAGTGTGAAAGGCTTAAATGTTAACTCGTAGCAATTAATCAACAATCAGCGTGAGTTCGGATATGAGAAGTAATAACTCCTCGAAAGCTTGAATTGAAGTGTGTATATTTATTCTAAGGGTTTGCTTATATACTAGTTCTAAGTCGTATAGATAGGTAAATTACGTGTAACATCTTTAGAAAACGTTCAGGTAAATCCTTGCTGAGAAGCACGAGAGAAATTTATTTTGTTATTTTCCATTCCTTTTATTCCTTCTTAAAAAGGATGCAACCGCTTATGCGTAAAAACCCGAACGCTGTGTTTTGTTATTGCCTATTCCTTTTATTCTTTCTTTACAACCGCTTATGCGTAAAAACCCGAACGCTGTGTTTTGTTATTGCCTATTCCTTTTATTCTTTCTTTACAACCGCTTATGCGTAAAAACCCGAACGCTGTTTTGTTTTATTTTTATGGAGGACGAAAGATAATTAGTCTACTTAGTCTAGACATTGTTTTCGTTTTGATCCTAAAAAACATCACCCGAACAAAACATATGTCGGGTAATAACATTCCGGGCCCCGTAATTCGATAGAGTTACAAAAAAAATATTCAAGTTCATAAAACTTCTTCTATTTCGGGACCTTCCCTATATTTAATCATTGGAAGTGGAAACAAATTCAAACTTCGTTCGTCTTCTTGAAAGTTTCTACTTGGGGCATTTTGGTTTTGTGGCGAACCTGACAACAAACTTATTTTCTTATACTTACAGTAAAAGTATATCCCAATAATAAAGCTTCTGGGTCACTAAACTCAGTAATTATATTGTTAAGATATGGATTTTCCGGCTTTTCCTCTGTTTGGTTGTGAGTCGTGTCAGCATCTTCTTCGATGTGGTATTGAAGTTGGGTCCGCGGCTTGAAAAATGTGAGATCTTTCTTACTTTTCCCAGATATACTTCCGTAAATGGTATTGTGGTTGCTTTCGATTTTGCAATCAGGCTGAATTGTTATTATTCCTGCGTCGTAGGGAACTGAAGTGACTGTCAAATTGCAATGAATCACTACTTTTTTGGAATCGCTTGTATAGTAAAGCACTTTATTTGGCTCCGATAGTTGGAACATATTTGTGTACGGAGTACTTAATGTAGTTGTTTTGCATTTAAGCGATGATTTTTCGTGCATAATTGCTGATGATATACAATCATAGTCTTTTTTGATCTCTGCTCGAGTAATCATAAAATGACTTTCATTAAGTTTAACCATTGCTTGTGTCATTGGATAGAAATATTCTTTCTGATGGTTTATTGCTATACTCGATTTATCTACTGTTATCAATGAATGGTTATTCGCATTTGGCACTGAATATACTTTAAATAACTCATATGTATTTTTGCTGACTATGAGTGTTTCCATGATGAAAACTATTGTGTTGTTAACTTCTGTCACCCTATAATTATTGGCCAAATTATTATCCAGTTCTGAAAATCCCATTGGTAGAGACTTGGTTATATTCTTAATCACAGCCTCTTGCTCAAGATGCGATAATGGATTTTGATTCAACCGTTTATACTTTGCACCAATTCCATCTATTATTTCACGGGCCAACATTGTTGTTTCCAACATTTTTGTTTCAATAGTTTCGTACTTGGCTTCATTTCGTATACGGTCAACATCTTGGTGAAGACGGAATATTCTTGTATTTAATTGTTCACCCATGTTCGCTGATTTTCCATTAACTTCTGCCAGCGACTCCGATATTTGATGGAATAATCGATCATCGTGTATTCGAATAGCTGATATTTCATCTTCGAGATCGTCTCCTCCAAAAACAAAATCTTTCAGATAGCCGAATATTCCTTTACTTCTTTTTGACCTTTTAAATTCCATTATATCCAATATCGTTTCGTCACAATGTCGCTCGATAGCTTGGGCAGTTTGGTTTAATGAATAATCTATTACTAAACCTTCCATGGATCTCAGAGCTGCGGAAAGGTTACGGTGGACGTCGTTGAGCAATGTAATGTCTTCCGATGGATTAATGGACGTTGCAAGTTTAGTTTTCCAGATTCCTCTTTTAGGAAACAAGTTCCTTGATGATCAAATACTAATCCATCGCTTTCAAGTGGCTGAATTAACAATGCGCCTGCTAATGAAAACAGTGTAGCTGCTGCGAAGATCATACCTGCTGCTGGTGGTACATCATTTCGTCTGATTTTTCTTTTCGTAGTCTTCGTCGACGTTCTTAAAGATGCAGCTTTTGTTTTTATTTTTTCTTCCTCAATCCTCGGCTTTTTTCCCCAATATGGAAAGTTATAGTCGATACTCCGCTTATTAGATGTTGATGGTAATTCCTCGTGATGCATTAGATTGTTCGAAACTGCAGTTGATGATTCTTTATCGCTGACGTCTAGTACAGCGATTTTGCCTGCTTTCCTAGTTATAATCCCTTTGCTCGTTTTAATTTCTGCTACTCGAACTTGTCCATCATGACCAGGATGTACGTTGACTACTCTTCCTTTTAGCCAGGAACCAGGAAATCCGTCTTGATCTGCAGCAATAACGATGTCGTCTACTTTAATTGGATCTGCCTTTTGATTCCATTTTGTTCGTTTAAGTAGTCGTGGGATATACTCAGCCCTCCAACGATCCCAGAAATATTTGTGATAGTACTGTACTAGTTTCCATTGATCTCTCTCATCCCTGGGAATCGTTGGCATAAATGGAGGAACATATGATCCCCCTTTCCCAGTTAAAATATGAAAAGGGGTTATTGCTTCAGCATCAACGTGATCAATTGGAACGTCTGTTAGTGGGCGAGAGTTAAGGATAAATTCTGCTTGAACAAATGCGGCTTGCAAAGTTTCTGGTTTTGGTAACGTTTTTTCATTCCATTTATCCGTCATTTCTCTTATTGCTTGTTTAGCGAGCTTTACTAAACTTTCCCAAACTCCACCAAAATGTGGTGCTCCTGGTGGGTTGAAATGCCAAGATATGTTCATCTCAGCCGCTTTTCCTTTTCCCATTTTGTCATTGATTTCTTTAATAAGTGACTTCATCACGGATTCAGCTCCGACGAAATTAGTTCCGTTATCACTATATAAATTTTCAACTTTTCCCCGGCGATTATGGAAGTTCCGCAGACATAGTAGGAAAGAGTCGGAATCCAACTTTGGTGCCATCTCGATATGAACTGCTCTTGATGCCATACAGGTGAATAATACTCCCCAACGTTTATCCGTAATGTTTCGGGTTATACTCACTTTGTACGGTCCGAAATAATCCACTCCACAGTTCGTGAATGGCCGTAAGTAACCTTGCACGCGAGGTGGAGGTAGTGCAGCCATTAAAGGATCAACGGGTTTTGCTCTTGTTATGACACATTTCTGGCAACAGAATTTCACATTTCTGATAACTGATTTCAAGTTTATGATCCAAAACTTTTGTTGGAGTGCTGTTTTAACAGCTCCATCTTCATGATACATTCGTACTAACAGCTTTGTCAATCGATGACGTTGTGGCATAATTATTGGAATTCTAGCTGCTTGTGACAATATCGTAGCCCGTTCTAATCTTCCTTTAGATCGCATAACTCCATTTTCGTCCAGGAAAGGTTGGTATGAAATTATTGAACTGGTTTTTGGCAATGTATCTCCAGAAATTAATGCTTTCATCTCTGCTGGGAAAGCGTCTACTTGCGCTTTTCTGTAGAGCGCATTTTCAATGCACCTCCAATCGTCGAGGCTTGTATTTTTATTAATCGACTTGTTCTTCAACCAATCCACACACTTTTTCATGGAAATCAGATGTTTCACTAACCGTCTCCAACAAGAATAGTTGTCTTCTTTTATAAACGAATACGTCTCTGGCTGGTTATGAAAGGCAACAATTTCTTCCTTTGTTTGCTCGATACATGCTGCTGCCGTTGGCCAGTTTTCTTCTGGTTGTCGTAAGAAATCTGGTCCGTCGTACCAAATTGAGTTTCCTTTAACAGATTTCGTAGCTTCATCTGCCGGATTTTGGGCTGATGGTACCCAACGCCATTGGCTTTTTGTTGTTGCATCTAAAATCTCTCCTACTCTGTGGCCAACGAACTGATGATATTTTCTCTTCTCAGTTTTTATCCATGCCAGGACAGTTTGTGAATTAGACCACATAGTAATCTGAGTGATTTTGATGCGAAGTTCTTCTTTCACAAAGGTCATTAATCTTGTTCCTAACAAGGCTCCTTGTAGTTCCAGTCTAGGAATTGATACCGGTTTTATAGGACTTACTCTTGATTTTGCTGTTAAGAGTCTGACACAATAGGATTCGCTGGTTTTACATCTTGTATAAACGCATGCAGCGTAAGCGTCTTCTGAAGCATCCACAAATATGTGTAATTCTAATGATGTAGCTTCCTCTGTTGAAATGCATCTCGGGATTGATAATTTTTCAGTTGCTTTTATTTGATGAATCCAATTATCCCAATGATTCCTCAAATGGCTTGGGATACAATCATCCCAATCTATTGACGATACATGAAGTTCTTGGTAAAGAATTTTTCCATGAATTGTTACGTTGCATATTAGTCCTAGGGGATCGTACACGGACATCAAGAATGACAGCACCTCGCGCATCGTTGGATATCTGTCGTTTTTAGGACTTCTTTTCCTAATTTGTTTTCGTTGATTTTATATTGGATTGTATCCGCATCAGTATTCCATAATATCCCTAAAACCTTTTCTAGTTGGGATTCTTTGTCTTCGAAGGTTTTTATTCTGGTCCTTAATTTTCTATCCTCCGGAATTGTTTGCATCAATTCTCGGCTGTTGGATGCAAAATTTCTAATGAAGAATCCGGCATTGTCATGAATTTCAATAATTTGGTTGACAGTTTTTGCCGCTATTACGATATTATTGAAACTGTCCAATAAATCATCGACGTAATGATTCTTCTTAATGGACTTTGTTGCTTCAGGATAGGCTTTCTCGTAGATATCAGCATTGAAGTTTTTAACTGCTTGTGCAGATGATGGCGAACATGTTGATCCGAATGTCATTACTTGCATAACATAGGTATCCGGCGTTCTATTCTGATCACAATTTCTCCACAAAAGTCGTTGCGCGTGTTGATCCTCGATTCGTATTTTTACCTGATGAAACATTTCTTTTATATCACCAGTCACAGCTATTTTTCCTTCTCTCCAACGCAACAATAATCCAGGCAAGAAAACAGTCTCATCCGGTCCTGATAGAAGTGCTGAATTGAAGGACACTTCTTTCACTTCAGCAGCTGCATCGAAGACCAACCTGGGCTTAGGTGGTTCTTTATTTTGATTGGTGACAATAAAATGAGGCAAGTAAAACACTCTATCAGTTCCGGGTGAATCAATCTCCCCTTTTGTCAGCTTACGAATGTAGCCCTTTTCTTCATAATCTCTGAAGGTCTGCTTGGCCCATTCTTGCAATGCTGCATTCTTTTTCAAGGATTTTTCCATAGAAATCAGCCTGTTTAAGGCGTTTCCATAGCTGTCAGGAAAATTGCTTCTATCCTTTTGCCACAGCAGACCGACTTCATAACGATCACTTTTTTTCTTTATTGTATCAACCAAGATTCGTCTTGCTCTTTCCGAATCTTTCGAAATAGTTTGTTCCGTTAATCTAACTCCAAAGTCTTCTATGGAGAAATAATTCTGCATCATTTTCCGCATTTCGTCGTCCTGATGTACTAACGTCGCATACTCCTGATCCATCGTTGAAGTTGAACTTCCGAACATTAACCATCCTAGTTTAGTTTTTATGGCAATCGGTTCATTGTCCTTTCCCATTCTTTTTTGTAATGGCACTAAAAGATGGCTGTGACTCAAACCAATAAGAATCGTTGGTTTTGCTTGTACGTATTCTTTTATCGGTAAATCCTTTAAGAATGGATATTGAATTGCCATTTTTTTGTAGTTCAAAGTTTGCACAGGTAACTGGAGATTTTTTATAGTTCTTACTCCTTTGAGAGTGAAACGTTTCTGATTTTCGCCGTTAATCTGAACTTTTACTATTCTGCTTGATGGCTCTTCTCTCGATACATCTTGCGTCCATTTAAGCTTTAAAGGATCAATTCTACCTTCTAGGCATAGAGCGTTTGCGATGCTCTCATCTACTAGCCTTAATGATGATCCTGCATCAAGCAGTGCGAATGTATCAATATTTTTGTCGCCATTTCTCAAAGTAACTGGAATCACCTGGTAATACTTCATAGTACTCAGATCTTGGTGATGGTTCGTTTGGTTGGCTTCGTCGTCATTTTGATCTTTATCCATTCTTGGAACCGTCTTTGTATGTAGAAATCGGTTATGTTTTGCTTTACAATTTCCGATTCCACAAACTCTTGCATTTGGACAATTTCTGGCAATGTGGTTTCTACGCAAGCATGACCAGCACAATGACTTATTGTTAGCCTCTTGTCTTCTTTCCATTGGTGTCATTTCGACGAAATTTTCACACTTATAAATTGTGTGGTTACCCTCACAGATGTCACAATTGCCCGGGGTTTGTTGTTGTACTTGATGTTGCTGTTGCTTCGGTTGGGTTTTCAATTTCTTATGTTGGCTTGCAGGCTGCTGATGCATATGTATATTGTTTTTAATTGGTCGGGTTGTTCCTGGCGAACCCTGGATTTCTCGAAAAACCTTTGCATGATTGATGAGCCAATCATTTAATTCTTTAAGCGTTGGCATATTATCATTTCGCTGCACTGTCTCTGTCCAAAGAACTTGTAGATTAAATGGTAATTTTTTGACTGTTTCATCAATCAGCCTGTGGTCATGTAGGTAATCTCCTTTGTTCATAACTTGGATATTTGTTACCAAGCTATCTAAGACTTCGGATATTTCCACTACCACTTTTGGAGGCTCGCGTTTAATTCGCGTTAAGTTCCAGAGTAACTCTTCGTAAACCAAATTGGTTCTCCCGAAGTTCTCTTGTAGACGCTGTACTATTTTAGGCACATTGTCTGGATCGAACATAAGATGTTGAACTGATTTCTCAGCCTGACCTTCAAGCGCTTGTTGAAGTCTGTTCAGGTTCTCGATGTTGGTGAAAGCTCCTTCTGCCGTGGTGCTATCAAAGATTTTCTTGAACCTTGGCCACTCTTTGGACGCTCCGCTAAAACGTGGGAGGTTCAATAAAGTTTGTCTTTTCAAGAAATTTGAAAATTGACCTCCTTCCTGCTCCCGTTTCATATGCAGGCTTGTTACCAAATTTTCCAGATGAGCCATTGAAACGGGTTCCGACAGTTTCTTTATCTGTTGTTGCATTTGCTGCCTCTCTTTTTCAATCTCCATACACTTCGGTCCTATCCACCGTTGCGATTTCTTTGGAGGTGCGGACAGGTTAACGCATTTCAAATGAAACCAGCGGTCGCAATCGTCGCATGCGACCATGTTGTCTGCTGTGTCCGGCTCATTGCAAAGACGGCAATGACCGTTCTTATTTTTGACCAATTCAATTGGCATGATGACGCTTCAATATCCCAAAGGATATTCCGTGAACCAACTTACGGGCTCTATTGGAATTCAAGCTTTACTTCTAATGAACTCCTCTCTGGAGCCACCAATTGTTACTGTTTGGAGTAACTTATTAACAATCAGTTCCTTCTCAGTGTGAAAGGCTTAAATGTTAACTCGTAGCAATTAATCAACAATCAGCGTGAGTTCGGATATGAGAAGTAATAACTCCTCAAAAGCTTGAATTGAAGTGTGTATATTTATTCTCAGGTTTTGCTTATATACTAGTTCTAAGTCGTATAGATAGGTAAATTACGTGTAACATCTTTAGAAAACGTTCAGGTAAATCCTTGCTGAGAAGCACGAGAGAAATTTATTTTGTTATTTTCCATTCCTTTTATTCCTTCTTAAAAAGGATGCAACCGCTTATGCGTAAAAACCCGAAAGCTGTGTTTTGTTATTGCCTATTCCTTTTATTCTTTCTTTACAACCGCTTATGCGTAAAAACCCGAACGCTGTGTTTTGTTATTGCCTATTCCTTTTATTCTTTCTTTACAACCGCTTATGCGTAAAAACCCGAACGCTGTTTTGTTTTATTTTTATGGAGGACGAAAGATAATTAGTCTACTTAGTCTAGACATTGTTTTCGTTTTGATCCTAAAAACATCACCCGAACAA